>JAEUYN010002289.1:0-29126 GCA_018257835.1 Euura lappo
TTTTTTTTTTATTTCGTTTATTTTTACACAACATAATTACGGAAGGATTAACCGAGTGGATATATCGGCAGGATGATGATGGCTCCGCCGCAAGTAGTCGGGGTGTTGTTGAAGAAACCTGGACAACACGAGGATCTAAGTCGTCCCAGAGTACCGCCTCTCGATCCACAGGAAATTAAAATTCGCGGTAAGATTGTCATGCGATATAATCAAGGATGAATTTACGTACTGAAAAAAAAAAAAAAAAAAAAAAAAAACGTTATATCGCGTTACGAGTGCGGAAAGTGGCCGATATACGCACGTGCCATACACGCTATTTTCTTTTTCTCATTCATGCGATGAGATGTTTGATTTTCGGCGCCTGTTTAGGTTGCGGAAAGTGCCTATTTTTCGGCAGTGCGGAAAGTTTTACTTCCCGCACTAGGGCTTTATTTCCACACTGTTTGGAAAAGACAACCTGGACAGGTTTTTACTTAGGATTTACTCTAAGAATTACTGTTTAGAAGCTTACGTCGTTCTAAAGTACTGATTAACGGAAAATTGACGCGATCCCGATGCCAATTAGCTCCGAGATTGAACTTTCAGAAGCTCTGCGACTAGCTAAAGTTCATTTTTGCGGATGCAAAAATTTTGAGGATCTGTTTCACCAGATTTGTCAGGAAAATTGACCCTCAAAATCTGAGACTTACTGAAGCTAGCCAATAGTGCTGAATTCAATTGGAATGAAAGAATGAGGCCTAAGTTGAAGTATGAAAACATTTTTGTGGAATATTATGAAAAATGAATGCTTTTCAAGCTTTTATACAAAAAAATTATAGACCGAAATCTGTACTTTTTAATTATATTCAGGAGAAGCTTGAAATGTTTGGCTGATAGCGAAGGCTGCTGGCTTCATCTTCGTCATAATATTGCGCTGTGAGTGCGATTTTTCTCGGAAACTCGACGTGATAGAGTATTTCTGTTTACAGATTCGTAATCCGCACTGAAATTCCCTACGGAAACCGCTCCTATGTATGTAGAAATTGAATTTCAGATGGGAAAAAAACTATCCAGGCCCTCCCAGAAACGCCACGCTTGCCCCGAAGGGGAAAAAACGTGTGACGTTCCTAATAGTGGGGTCCCAGAATGGCCCTGGACAGTTTTCCCCGATTGGAACTCAATTTCTACACGAGGTGTGCATATCGAATTCTAGAATATCAATTCTTAGGGATGGGCGATACTTTTTGATTAACCGAGTGTATCAATATTTTTATCTGATTAATCGATTACTTTTTGTCGATGTCCTTACTATTCGATTTATCGATATCCGATGCTTTTCATTCAAAATCGGAAAATTCGATTTTTATGTTTTTGTATTCAATTATTTTTGTGTCTCCTAATTCAACTGTTCAACATACTGATATGAAGGAAGGATAATATTGTAAATAATCTGTATATTAAAAAAAAAAAAAAATAAATGGGTCATCAAAATAAACAGTATTTTTTCGCAATAATTTCTCATTTATATTCATGCACCGATTTATCGATGTTTTTTTTTACAAAGTTATCGATATTTGTAATCTATTCTTATTTCACTATCGATTTTCGTTCTTAACATCGCCCATCCCTATTCTATTCTAAACCAAAAGCCAGGAATTGGTATGAAATATATGTATGAATATTCGTGAAATGGTGTGAAATACTTGAAAAATGGTACGAAAGGATATAAAATGGCGAATATATTGAGTGGTTTATACCCCCTCGGCACGAACCCTGATAACATGTGGGAGGGGGGTATTTTATTCCATATTGTCAGCTTAAAGCTACGAACCGCGACCAACGCGTCTATACTTCGATATTTTTTATATCCACTCTCAGAGTTTCTTATAGCCATTGCCTGCCTCTAACGCCGCGTCCTTGAGAGAAAATAAGCAAACGTAGTAGGTACACGTGGTGAATATCTAACCGGAATTATACCCTTGCGAATCGGGCAGCTGTTTAATGATTAATATTTGAGCAGGGGTCCCATTCTCGGGTGGTAAGAGAGTGCCATGCGAAGTGGACTTTGATTCTAACGAAAACACACCAGCACCAACACTAACGCGGATTGGGGGGGGTCCAAGAATCAAGGTGTGTAGGTAGGGTGTAGCTCTCATTCTATGCCACACATTCATACGTACGGTACACTTCTTTCGCACTGTGCTCGACCTTGTGACTGACTTTGCGCTGTGTACCTACCTGGGTTTAATCTATTTTTATGTAATCGCGAGGTACGCATGTACGTACCTCTCGCGATGACTCGTCTCAACTGATATGTATGAGTTATATCAATCGATTGGAATCAGTCCGTAAGCTTTGATGTAGAGAGTGATACGTCACTCGGAGATAATCTCGTTCGATATCTTATATTTTTTTATTCTTCATGTATTGTTTCACAGATAAAAAATTTATTACTCACTCGATTGTTTCTTGTTTTGTGTCTACATCGAACGTATAGCTCAGAATATTTCATAGACAATTTTTCGCAGATCATTTTATACGACTTTAATGTACCTAAGAATCGATATTCAAGAATATTTTCAACAGTTTTTATAATAAATTGAATGTAATAATCCCAAAAATTCAATTCTAGGAACAAAGAATCAGATTTTTTTTTTTTTTTGTGGGATGAAAAAAGTATGATCAGTATAAAAATCGAATAAAAAAATCGTGGTCATCGATCAAAAAAAAAGCTTGCAGGTACCATTTCGCATCGAAATCCGAATACTTTTACATTGTTTGACAGTAAAACCTACGAAACTATCGATTAATTATACGTTCATTGGCTCCGTTGATCGTAAGACTGACGATAAAGATCGGAAATCGAATTTTCGTTGATTCGGAAAGGAAGGAAACTTTCACATCACCGCATTTACGCGTTTCGTACCGGAAGGTCAGAGTCTCCAGCGGATGGAGGAGTCTCGGGATCACGCCTACAATATTTATCTCCTTTTCTCCCTCTCATCCCTTTGAAAGCGCCGGAATAGAGTGAAGAATGGAGTGCGAAGACTCCCTGCCCCACCAGACAGAAGAAAAACTATTTTTGGGTCTAGTTTTTGGTCTAGCAAACGGAACGGGGATGTCTGGTACGAGACTAGAAGCCACCCTGCGTGACCGTGCATATAATTCAATGGACAAACGCGCGCGGCTTCTACAAGACGCAGTTTTCTGATTTACGAGGTCTCTATGCACCGAGAATAATGTCGATTGTCTGCTTAGCGCCTGCAGACTGGTAGTAAGACGCAGAATATTCGCCACTCCGCTCCGAGGAATCACGATTCGCTTCTTCTTCTTCTTCTTCTTCTTCTTCTTCTTCTTAGTTTAGTTTTTCTAATCTCTGCAGCGAGACGGTATAAAGTGAATGGGGTCTGGGATTCGAATACACGTCGCAGGGCCCATTGATACCTGGATACAAACTTTTGATGACCCCTATATATATATGACTGTAGCAGATGGTATACAAGATATGTAATTATCAAACCCTTTCTCTTCGAGTCGCGGTTTTATACTGCACCGACCCCGGAGGATGTGGACTAGAAAATTTTCTTTTATTAACAATTACTGTTGAGGCGTGTAAGTTTACCTGCTTTCTTCAGTGCTTGTACTCTTTGGGAGACTTCAGGGGCTGCGGTAGCCCTCGGTTCGTTATCTGCGATAATCTAGAGAAATCTTATGATGCTTGCTGCCTTGGCCCGTGGCAGCTGCGGCTAGTAAAATTTATTCTTTATGGTGATTGTAAAAAGATGTACCTATTTTTTTATATGTTATTAATCTTTATTGATATCCAATAACGAAATTTCGAATTATTTACACTAACATTTTTTTCTTCTTCACAATTTTTTTTGTATGTTTCAAGAAATCGCTTCAATTTAATGGAACATTTGATAGGTAAATAAATATTTTACTAGAATCAGTGAAACTAAATTTATAAAATATTCAATAGAAATGATCATCAAGGTAATAAAAATGACAATAAATATTTTCAATTTCTCAATAATTCACTAGGTATAGTTAATTAAATTCAGGCTTTTTTTGTTTGAATTTGAGAATGACCATTTTTTGTATGATGTTTTTCTTTGTCATCTGAAAATCTAAGCGGAAACAGTATAAATTTGATTAATAATGGCCAATTTTCAAGCTTTATCAAACAATGTATATAGAAAATGAAATGTTGCATAATTATCACATTTTGATTTTTAATATCTCTCAAAATAATTGAAATGAGAATGAGAATGAAATATTAAATTAGCAACATTTGTTGAATAACCGATTTCGTATACGAAACAATATTTTTTAGATTGCAGAATTCACTTAAAGAATCACGCTTTTTTTTCATAACCGAATTTCTCTTGGGAAAATTTCTATCAGCCTGTAATAAAAAGATCGTAAAAATTGCGTCAAATCGATAGGTGGAAGCGAAAGGGGTTGAATTTGCAATTTACGATTTTTCAAAATTGGATTGATTTTTCTTTACGAGTATTTTTTTTTTTTTTTTTTTTTTTTTTGGCGATCGTCGATAGTAACGGTGCGGTTTTTTCTCCTCCCCGGCGTATTATACGCCTTGCTTTTACGATACTAGAAAATAGCCAGAGACCCGCATGAATTGGAACCGTGTGGTCCCTGTGGGTCTTTTAAAATTTCTTTAAAATCCCTGGAGTGCGATGCCAACGGGGCGTTTCGCGTTCGGTCTTACGTACCCATGTGCCAATCGTTGGTATTGGTACATCTATACCCTCTCTCGCCCCATGGGGCTCGGAAGCCATGCTATAATATGTACTTTCATCCTGACGATATTTCGCTCTTATACAATTTTTTGTCCTTCTCCACACACTGCGACGGACAGTTAGCGAAACTTTAAACTCATAATGCGACGTATTATGAGGTTATACTCGGGGCCTGCCTGGGGCCTGCCTGGGGCCCCGGAGACTTCTGTTGATCCATTATACCCTCTTAAATACCGGGGCTCTCACGAATGCGAACGTGCAAGGCCTGTACTCTCCGCCGATGCATCTGCAGTAAGAATTTCACGAGTTATGATGTTCTTATGATATTATTAAAATATGCATGTACAGTAAAAGACAAAATTATATGCCATTTCAGGACTAAAAAAAAAGCGTACGTATTATGAAAGTGTGTAGTTAGGATCATACGAATTGAATTGAATCAAAACATGAAATCTAATTGATACAAATATATTATTGCATCACATCGAGTCAAATTGGATGATTATTTTTTCATAATGACTGGATTTCATTTCAAACTGGAAAAAAATAGCTGTGTTTGTAAAAGTATATTTTTTTCCATCTAATTTCGATCTTTAAATTCTCTAAAAACTATGAGATTCTATAATTGATTTATGTGGAACAATTTTTACAGTGAAATTATCGGAAAAACAATATTGCAATATTTTGATGTGTATACACAGAAAATCTTCCAACAGCTGGTATGCAAAAAAAAAAAAAAATTATAACAGGATTCAGAAATTCTGAATTCAAAGTTTTTTCAGAAATTTTTTACTGTATGAAAATTCCGATTAATTCCAACTTCATAAAGTTTTAACAATTTTTTAAACATACCGCAGTTGATGATTTATTTATATTTCGTTTCCTCTTCTTCTCAAATTTCTGATATCGTTGATAACAACTCTTTTCAGATCGAAAATTTCGACCATTATCATATCACACGTCTCAGAATCGACACGAGTATTACCTACTTTTATAATCGCGTTTCGAATCCGCGCAGGATCTGGTCGGAATATACTATAGCCTGCACGAATTGATTTTCCCCGCAGCATGCAGGAGCTAGCAGCTAACACAGCGAACCGTTTTCTATATGTAAGATAGAAGTGTAAATATACACGTTAAATACACACATAAACATCCCATCTAGGCTACAGAGAACCCAGGCTCGCTCTTATAGGTTGCAATAGGTGCATAACTACATATTTACCTACGTGTTAAATTTATCGCGTAGACAGTGAACCGACTCGAATAAGGTGATGGTGTTTATCGATAGAGACGCACTACCTATATACCTACCCATATGCTGGCACTGTATTCATTTATATTGATTTCCATTAATCAGGTATAGGTAGTAGGTATATGTATGTACACTCGACGAGGTTGATTTTGACCGATTCGAGGTGTAATGCATATTATATACACCTTAAAATGTCACAAGAGTCAAAACTGCCGCCGGAAGTCATTTTTCATACTGATAGAATAATGATATTCACACGATTTTGGGAGCAAATTTGTTTTTGTCTATGTTGCTGCACCAAAAATAAATTCTACCGGTTAAACGCGATTGTGGATTTTCGGGATTGATATTGTTCAATCAAGACACTTTATCAAAATGAATAGAGAACTTTTTGATTCGATTTTAGAAACGCAAATGTATGAAGAGCAAAAGAAAAAGGAAAGTGAGAAAATTGTACTTTCCGCACTGTTCGGAAATGAGGCAGTATATACAAGCTCCAAAAATCAAACTTTTCAAGCAGGCGTTACAAAGAATCTAAAATCCTGGTTAACCGTTAGAATTTATTTCCGGTGCAAGATAGACAAAAATAAATTTGTTTTTACTAAATTTGTGTGAAAACCATTCTATAAGTATGAAAAATGACTTTTCTCTTGTTTAAATTCAAGGTATAGTGAAATTATCTCTACAAAGAATGATGTTCGTGCCTCTTAGATGTGTAACGCTAGAACCTTTATCCCAGCTATTTTGATATACCTGTTATGCTACTTACGCTAGCAGCTAGAATATCTAGAGTAGGGACATGGGCGAGGTGAGAGATGTATTGCCGGGTACCAGGGCCTTCGCCTCGAAAACTAATCAAGCGTTGCTTATACTCCAGTCGTGCGTCGTTGTGTCGAGTCGTTGAATGGGTCCTTTTTGACTCTCATCAGACCCCGGAGGTTACATATGGTCAATTTTCTGAGCGAAAGCTCTGTCAGCTGATATGAGAGGTGGTTGGCATGATCCATATTCTCTGGAATGGTCGGTCGGATATTATTGATGATCGAAGTTCGGGCTCGTTTTATGTCGTCGTCGGTTGAACGATGATTTTTTTCTCTTACAGCGAGAAAATATTACTTTGACGACCCGGTTATTTAACCTCCTCAAATGATGTTAATTGCCAAAACAAATTCCTTCAGGCATATAACTCAGACTGGTATTCATTGACATGAATGCGTGGTTATACTTTAGATCTGTTTGATACTCGTTACGGTTTGTTACTGCAAAGAAGGAATTTACTGCGATGGGGGATCGCTGATCATTTGAAGATCGATTATTGTACTGAAAAATTGTATTTTATTCATTCACCTAATCGACGACGAAGATCGATGATTCTGATTAAAAATTTGTTTTTACAATTTTGTTATCGAAAAAGACAAACAAAAAAAAAAACTGATTGTTAGGCTTGAAAATTTCTGAAAAGATCCAAGCGAATATTTTCAAATTTGTTCATTCTCTGAAATTGAAGACTTTCCTTTGAAAAAAAAAAAAAACTAATAACTAATCAATATTCGAACGTATATTGCGTGACAAACTTATATCTATATCATCACGAAAATAAATTAAAGCACGCGAACTTGTCTTTTTTTTTATCCCTGTTTGATCGCGAACTCCTGCGTCGTGCCGCCTCTCAAACAGACCGACAAATTTATACCGACTTTTGACACGCGATACCGATATCGATTCATTTCTCAGCTGGTTTCTGATAGTTTTCAAACCTTCGAGAGAAAGTAAAATACACGTTGTTATCACAGTAAGGAAAAAACCGCTTTATTCTTCCATTTCTTCGACACGCTATTTTTTCAAAGTGAACACCGTTTTCTCTATTTTTTTTTCCTTTTCAATCCAATGTTGTTTTCGTATTGCTTTATCCATTGTTGTGTCGTATTGATCGCTTCAGCTTGAGCTTAAGCTTTGCAAATACACGTACGACATTCGTTTAATTATTTAATCAAAACAGCTGTCATTGTCTGACCGCTAGTTTACTCGATTGTCTTACGGTCGCCACGATCCGAATCAACATCACAGTACGTTAATTGAGTTGTTAGCATTTTTTTTTTGTTTCTCTTCAATTTCTTAACAATTCAAACTTTCTTCGGTGGCAGACCCTGACTTTCAAGCCTGAATTTCTCTGAAACGGTGAACTCTATCCAAAAAGTATGCTGAATCATTCTTGTAGAGAATTCAAAAAACTTCAAATTGAATTTCAGTCATTTTTCACCCAGGAGCAACCGGAAGTGAGATATCGACGAAAATTCAGCTCGATGCTCGAAGGCAAGGAAAATTATAAAATTGTCCCAAATTCGATCTAAAACGTGTCATTTCCGCCTGTGAGTCCTGCTATACAAAGAAACGGGATATTTGATCGCCGTGAGCGTGTATAAAAATTGTAAAAAAGAAAAAAAGAAGTATTTTTATATCGTTATAAATTAATAGATTAAATGACTCGTCGGTTTTCGCACTATAAATAGTGTGAAGAAAGCTTCAAGGATCGATGGAGAGGGTCTTATCTCAAATGTTACAATAATGGCCATCACTATTCAGTTTAGCACGCTGCATTATGGGCCAGTAGGTACATAGATACTATAGCTAAGGCAGTAGGCAGTAAGCAGTAGGCATACGGTATTCATCCACGTGTGAAGACCCAGTGAAAGGCGGCAGACAGAGACGACTGTGACCGACATCTGAGAATCCTAACCTATCGCATGGTAGTTTGCTTGTGGCTCCTTCGCAAAGAGAATCTTTAAGCCCCAAAGCATCCAGAGTCTGATGTCTGAAGTGCGCGAACTGATCAAACCTCTCTCGTCTTTCTTAGATCAGGCAAAATTGCGCTCCAATGATTTTTCCCTTTGAACAACGAATTTAATTATCATTTTTTGTTTCGTTTCTTTTTCTCCAAAATTATGAAGCGTTTGAAAATAGTTGAAATTTAGTCGCTTATATTATCAACAGTTTCAATGGGAGTATCGTTAATTAGAACATTGCTGGAATTCTTAGACATTCTACACTGTTTCTATTATATTTGTTGAATATCCTTCTTTGACCAATTGGAAAGTCTATGTATGTATAGATCGCATTCCACCGCAATTTTATTTCGCAGTTTTCCTTCATGGTATAAATTCTCTGATGTGAGATTGTAGTACCTACGTATGTAAAAAAAAAAGTAATGCATCTGATTCCTTACCTGTTTTGTTAATCCCTTAATTCCGTTAGATCTTTTCTTTCTGGCATCTTTTTTTTTTTGAGTCCCAAAAATCGCCCGACAAAGCAACGGCATACTAGCCCAACAGGTTAACGATTAAACTTGTACGACGATTCTCACCTGCGAATGTCACACACGGTATTCACTCGTTTCTTGAGGACCCGGTTCAGAATAAATAACAATTACCGTTGTACGTGATACTCACGTAGATATAATGTTACGTGTCCCTTGACCCGTTCGACACGACTTGGTTTCTAATTGTGGATTTTAGGGGTCACTACTTTATACTTAGTTACTATTACTATGCTGTCTACAAATAAAACGGTGAGAATACTTGTCGAGATGCAATTTTCTTATTACTAAACTCGTAATACCGGACTGATCCCGAGGATGAAGAGAAAATTCGTAAAGAGTTACGTGATCTACTAATTTTGTTTTAATCAGGTGGACTACTTCATGTCCCTAGGACCAGAAACCTACTTATTTTACATATTACTTATTTCTCGTTCACTCGGTACGTATAACCGAGTGGAGGATTACGGATCTTGCATAGTTCAGAATGACTTGCGATGACATTTGACGATTGGACGGATCGTAGAGAAAGAAATTGCAGCGCTCCAACTATTTTTTTTCTTCTTCTTCTTCTTTTTCTATTCGCTTCGTTTCTTCGCACTCAAGGACTTATGTCAGACCAACATTATCGCTTGTTTGTATACGTATACGGGAAAGTTGATATATCGATGACAGAATGTGCTCGTCTTGTCATTCACTTCCTTTATATATAAATTGAACCGATTTTTTAATTGAGCAAATTGCTCAATTCATTACCAAGTCATCGCCTACGTGTCTGTAGTACTGTGTGCTTTCATGGTAAAGTTTATTTATAGACTCAATCAGTTACGCTAATATAGTTATATTTTTTTCATCTTCCTCAATATTACGAATAATTACGCGTTCGCGTAGATCGGATTTTTCAGAAGTAATAATAATTCTGGTGAGTTGCTCTACATTACAAAATATTAATATATGAAACATGATTATATTCTTTGAATTTTATTGACATTATAATCGTACATACACTTGTACAGTGACTCTGTTGAGATTATTTTACACTCTTGTACATTAGCAAGCAAACCGCGATGCAGAGGCGGGGTTGATGACGTTTCAGACTGTAACACATACACGGATGACTTTATCACAGTTTGTTCGTGCCGGTATGGCAGGAACTGAGTAGATAGAGAACATTGAGATAACTCTCTCAACGAATTCCCATTTCTGTTTTGGCGTGGGTGAAACAGTAACAGAGGTTTTTTTCTTATTCAAAACCAGACCAGGACGAATGGTCTTGTCAACGAGTCGAGAAATCTGAAAGTTTCCACGTGTGCAGCTTCTTATCGATAAACTGATACGTATACGCACTCTCATAAATAATCTACTCGCCATTTTCCCAACTATAACAATAATATTACGATAATTGTTGAAATTTGAACATTCGTTATTATTATTATTATTTTTATCGTTTATTCAACACGTCGAATCTTCAAATTTTATTAGTTATTGATTACTTTGATGAATTTATACAATTAATTAACAGCGTTAATCGATTAATATTCAATAAACATAACGTTAACAATAATTAGGATGTTTTGTACATAAATATTAAACCTTAATTGACACAATTTAATGTTCTTCTTTCATATATTTTATTTTATTTGATTCAATCTTACGATAGATTTGAGTGAAAATTATAATCGTATATTTTGTAGGCGCAATATGACCGGCTATACCTAATTTCAGGTTTTGAAGTTTTTTAGACGACGTGTGATCCATCACACGTCGTTATATAGCCTGCGTAAGAAAAGATTTCCTCTCACTGCTAGTATATAGAATAAGAATCGTGGAAAAACCGATCGATCGAAATCGAATGACGAGGGACGTCCGGGTGTGTTGAAAAATTTCGAAAATTCTTACAAATCTTATTATCGAAGTGATCGATATTATACGTCAGAAATTTCACTTTCTTACAAAGAAACGTAACTATTTTCAAACGTTCGCTAACTAGACGCACGTGACTAATATTTAATAACCATAACGCCGATCGACAAGCTGGTCTCGTGATCAACTTCCGTCACCTTCGACCCCATTCTTATTCACGGAAGTCTTTCGAAGACGAGAAAAACCAAACGATTTTATATTCCTACCCAGAATTAATGTGATCGAGTGGAACCGTGAATTTCATTTTTATCAATTTTAAAGTAAACGAAAGTTTTCGAGGTGAAAGGACAAAAAAAAAGCATTTGTCAAACAATCGACGAAAATTCAAGTCACCGCAGCCATCCAGGGGTCGCAATTGTTTCTGCATACGGATTAATTACTGTTAGGTACTCGTTGTTGCGGCACGGCGGAGTGCTGGTATAACGAGCAAGCACTTCGCGAACGAAGCTGAAGGCTCTGCAGCAGCAGCAGCGGCAGCATGCTAACGTCTCAAGTGGATATAATTAGACAGCTCTCTATCTTGCCAACGAAGAGAGAGAATCATGCCTCTGTTAACCGAGGATGGAGATACTTGAACGGAGACCGTGGCACGAGAGAGAGAGAGAAAGAGGTCAGGACGTTGCACCGTTCGATGTGACCCAGTGTCTTCACAGCCTCCAGCGGTCCAGTGGACTTCACTGATTCGACCCTCGGGGGGCCCCCTCCGTAACTCATGGATTACCAAGAGAGATAGAGAGAGAGAGAAACCACTTCGTGTGTATCAAGGATCTTTACATCTTTGACCATATTCGCATGTTTCAAGCTTTTCAACTAAATTTCATTAGTTGTTTCTTATTTTTTCACAGAGTCAATTTAATCAAGTTTAATTGTTATTTTGTTTTTCTTCAGTCTTTAATGGGATAGTTTTGAAGATTGAAATATATTTTTACCTGCTGTCTAATTATTTTGGAGTGAAAATTCACTACAATCGAGTGAGATGTCAATCTTTTTGCTTGAAGTGAAATATTTCACTCTAATGGAGTGAAAAAGTCACTCAATTCCGAAAGATTTAGAGAGTGGAGTTTATTTTGCGAATTCGCAGCACAGTTATTGGAAAAAAAAACTTGAAAAGTTGTAAATGCGGCGTTAGCAAAGCGATAAGAAGATAACGAAGTGAAATTTTCAATCAGATTTCTTAATTTTACTACGAATACGCTGGGCAGTAGAAAATTTGATGTTCAGAAAACAAACCACTTTAATTATTGTGTCTATTCTTCGGCGATTTGTAGTGATTTCGTATCGATTCAACGTTTGTTGTTTCTTGATAATAAAATGTCTAATAAAATTCGCACACGAAACTTTAGTCGATTTTCGGAACATCAATTTTTTTTTTTTTTTACTGTGTCGAAGAATCTCGAAATTGGATTTAATTTGTTGAAATTTTTATAGTAAACGTTATCGTATTTATTCATCAATCATTCACAAATTGTCATTAATTATGGTCAATTGAATATAAACAAATGAAACGTTTGGTAAAATTACAGTAGGTACTATTACTTGCAATATCGTTGAGAGGATTGGTGAAAACGATGCCAGCGCTCATAGTGATGAACAATTATCTCTTCTGGACCGAATTTTATCCGTTATACAAGAAATGACACCATACGAAGATTTTGAATCGTAATTATGAATAAATTCAGACGAAAACTTCAATATTAGGGCAATTGGAATTTCGCACGTGAGTCAATGCGAATGAAAATCCTACTACATTTGGAAAGTTGATATTTTAGTAGAATTTTTCATGAGAACATGTCACCATTTGTATCAGGTTAGCCCAGTTTTTTACGATTATTATCGTACATTTGGCATTAAAGAAGGTTATCTTTGCAATGATCATCGTTTTATTGAACTGGATTATTTTTTATCGCTTCGTCCCACTGACGAGTATGAGAAGAAACGGTACTTGCATATCACCTCGTTTTTTTGTTTTTTTTTGGTATCGTGGACGATGTATATACATTTCCCCAGGATTCTCGATCACGAACTTTCCACATCAAGGACTTTGTTGTGTTTGATCAATAGCGGTATTGAGTGAAGCTCTTTTCTTGTCTATCTGTCATCGAACCTGCTCAGACTACTCCGAATTTACTTATAGATACATCACGTTTGTGAATTATCACGAGAGAATTAGTTTACTTATGTCGGTGACCCGCAATCCTCTATTTAATGTACAATAGAAGTTCTAAAGGTTTTCCTGTCAAGGGGGAAAATAGCAGCTTGGTGGAAAGTAGGTATAATCCCCTAAATGTATTTGTTTATCCAGCTGTGTCGCTTTAACAGATACACAAAACGTCTCTTTCTTTACCCTGTCTCTCTGTCTGTGGCTTTGGGCAAATAGAACCCCGTAAGGTAAACTTTTCCTGCCCCCATCAGGCATAAAAAAAATTGTTGCACCCGTTTTAGAGATTATTCTCACCATGCTCTACATGGATCTGGATATGAGGAAAAAAGATTCTCGTTCTACGGATGGACAGAGTGGTTCAACTCTTTTCCTCATTACTTTATATGCATAACAGCTTATAAAAAAGTGTCGTCTTTCTCTGATCGGAAAAACCACATGAAGCACAGATTTTTGTCGAATATCGAATCGATGGATCGAATGGAAACAAAGTTGTCACAATCATAAGCCACTTGCTGGTCTATTAGAGATATGGAGTTTTCACTGCAACGACAAACCGCACACTTCAAGTTTCGAGTTACAAGAACGACGGTCAAGAGACGACGGTCAGCGTCGTCCAGGCCGCTCTGACCACGAGTCGATATATAGTATATATATTTTAAATAATGTATATATTTTAACAAGAATATATCAAGCTCACTGGGAATCATACCACGTCATATAGTTTTCCTGCAGTGGACTTGTGGTCACCGTTTCCTATGGGTCTCGCCTCACTTGTCACAGACTATTTGTGTCTCTTTAAGGTTTTTTTTTTCCTTCTTCTTTTTGTTTATTACCATTACCGGTAGTGAAAGGTTACTCCGATACAACTATATTACCTAATCAATTCACTTTATACGCTATGCAACGAAGCCATATGTCAGTTTGTGTTTAAGTAGAAAAAACAATGTCACGTCCGATTATATTTTATCGTAAAAAATAATTATATCCTCGATCACGTCGAGTCACAGGTTCCGTTTTCTCCAGTTAGAAGATAAGCTTATGTCACCTTCGCGTATCAACGCGTCAACGATGAGTTTGATTAACTGAACTCGACGATAATTTCAATCTTCTTGAAAGAACCTTACCCTCATTTTTTTTTTCAATATCATCATGGCGTTGCAATGGGAAGATGTTTTTTTAATTTTTTCTTCTTTTTTTTTTTATATACTGACAAGTTTTCTCCTCGTTGGCTATATACAGACGTGAACACCAAGAACGAAGAGATTATGTTCAGTGCGCTATCGCAGGGACCACATTTTATTATTCATCTCTACTCTGATTTCATACAGATTATTGTTAGTTTTTTTTCTTCCTTCTTTTGATCTGTAATGAAGCTACGATGTGTGAAGACTCTGGAATCCCAGTTGTGAACTCGTTTTGTTGACTCTAGATACATTGGTTTTTTTCATTATTCTTCGTTTTTATTGGCCCTTCTTTTTATCGTTGGATCAGATATATTTCTTAATTTGTTACGACTGTCTGTATAAAACGTTTAGTTTTGTCCTTAGACAATTGAGTGATTTTTAGGAAACCTTGCTTCAAACATTGACTGCGTTACCAATACTAAATAATCGACAAAAGTGTATCATTCGTCAGGGTATTTTCGAAAGACCCTGAATTATATCTACACCAGGATATCCTTAAAACGATCGTTGCAAGACGTTAGTTATTGTGTGCACTGTGCGAATACAATATATACATATATATATATATGAAGAAACAAAGCGCGAGCTTGAACTCTTACAGTGTCATATTACGTTCTCTGAACTCACGATCAAGAGCAAAATTATACATCCACTCATAATCTTGTGTGGGGAAGCTATTTTTAGCAAACGTAGTTTATATAATGTAATATTTATAAATATATAGGTATATTCGACTCTGGCTTCTAAGAATTTATGTATCATATGTTATCAAATATTCTGTCATCGAATAACGTCAGTTTGATGTAGGTCAAAATTATCAGTAATCCCATTCACGGTGCCGTATATCAGTTGGACTCCGCAGGAAATTGATACGTCGAATTTTTTGTCGACATTTTAGAAAATGTCAACTGTCATACTGACACGTGCCTTTCTCTGAATTAGAAATAAAGTTGTAGACTGTAGGTTATAGGTAAAAACGCTTTCACCGAATTATTCGATGGCTGTATCGCTTTCTTTCGATTTAGTTTTTTTTTTCTTTTCGATCTTGCGGCAATTTAACACCTGGACCCCGTCAAAGGTCGCGTGAACTTTGAAATGTCTATCGTATGGTTTACAAGCTGCGTTTGATACGACGTAAGGTACGAGTGATCATTAGGTACAGAGAAGCGTTAGCAATAATTCACTACATGTGAAAGTGAAGATTGACTGGATTCTCTTCCATCATCTTTTTACCTACTGAAATTCTATCTCAGTTTGCTTGCCAGTTTACTTTTCTCTCCACGCCCAACTGGTTCAACATAACTGGATTTAACATTGGTCGTAAAAACTTCTTTTTCGGATTCAACCCCATAAAATGTTGTGGCTAACGGTAGCGACAATGTTCTTCATCCATGCAACACTGCAGCTGAGTCTTTCGACCGTTACAAATTTATATTTTACGCGTATGATCGTCCCATATGGTTTACAAAAGCGGCATCAACTTATTTATTTTTACGATCAGACGAGGCTAGAACTAGATGCGATGCCTGCAACATACAGTCTATCGCTTCACTTGCGAGGCAATATAATGCGAAGAACCCCTGGTGCAGTTTGGTATTTAAATGTTGCTCGTAAAATACTGAAAGTACGGTCACCAACCACCACCCCGTGCATAGAAATAAGAGGAGAGATAGAGACGATACAAAAAGTGTAAAAAGATTCTAAAGGGTGGAAATCTGGTGAGTCAGTCACCCAGGCAAGTACCGGGGGCGTATCCCGCCCTTGTACGGTATACGGCACACCTTTATATTGTAGGTATAAGAGGGTTGCGAGAATATAAACGTAGCCTCAGAATTTAAAACCAGCTGGTCGGTTATTTAGTTCGAGACGAACTTATGATGTGATGTTGAATAAAATGACGAATAATCATAATGATTATAAATTGGGTTATCATGTACCCTACTAGTTTTCATTATCTTTTTTTTCTCTTTATCTATTTCAATTCTGTGTCGCTTATAATTAGATGTAATATGGTTAGTGGCCGTGTCTTCTAACGGGTCACTAAATCTCTATCTCACATTTTTGTGTCTTTTTGATACGAATGTCTACGACGAAGACCAGGTGTCAAGATCATTAATAACCCTAAATTTGTTGAGACCCACATTTTCTACTAATTGAGGAGAGATCACACCGAAATTTCTAAGTCAAAGATTATTGAAGATATCATTGGTAGATATATTTGTTCACTGTTACTAATGTCTTCTGCACTCTGAAGTGGCTCGGTTCAATCGTTATGCGAAATTAAAAAAAGCTTCATTTTTCTTTCGTTCCAATCCTTCTTCTTTTTTTTTTCTCTTGCTAAAACTGATCGTCAAATGTGATGTGACTATTATGGTAATTCGTCCGGTGCTACTAATGTGGGTACGGAGAATGTAGACTTACCTTCTTAATAAATGGATGACGGTATGTTTGACAAGTCTGCAGCTGCAGCGCATGAGCGTAATACACGTGATGAAAAATCATTTTTCAAGACTATCTAGATCTCTCTGACCTGCACCGCAGGGGTCCCCAATGCTCGAGATTGAGTCTTCAAAAACTGGTCCATGAACCGAAGAAGAAGATGAAAAATATAGTAGTATAGCCACGGGATATTCGTACCCTGTGAAAGGGGACGAGCTACTGGACCTAGGCTGAAAAATGGCATGTTAATACGACATCCTGTTTTTCCATGAGAAAAACTAGATATCAATTTTATGAGATCATCTCTCGCAGCGTGTTGCTTATTATAGAACTCGTTCGATTTTTTCTATCATCTGCTTTATGATTGTTGAATATATTATCTCATCGTTATTTGAGTTTAGATATTAAAACCATCCTCATTATAACGTCGCTGTATGCAGGGAAAGATTTTCGACTCACTGAAGGAATTAATTATCAATTAATTTGTATTTTAACGATATGAAGAAAGTTTTGATTCTTCATAACGAATAACGAATATACTGTGAGAGCCAAGAGGGTCAAGGTCCGGTTTTGTAAAAGTACCATAAATTAATCGAACCATCAATTAATCGTGTGAAAGGTAAATAAAGGAGGTAATTAAGACGAATGATTAATGGATTTTGGGGAAAGTGTACATAAAAGTAATTCTACACCGTTTAGCTAGTCAGATTATACTAAACGAAATTTATTGAATGAAAAAGTAAAACTTTACTTTCGACCGTAATGTAAATGCATCATGCGCGGAGGATTTGAAAATAGAAAGATTAATCGAGAGAAGAGAGTATAGAGAAAGGGGTGCGACTAAAATAAATTACGAGTCATGCGCGAGACATGGGATAGCCAGACGAAACGATTTATTTCATTTCATGCTGCCGCAGTAAACGGGAGCTAAAGTCGTCACAATGTCCCAGACTGCTTAGTATATAGGTTCGAATTTTTTGGACTATTTTTTTTAAAGACAACAATTCGCCTTTTAGCAGCATTGACAACCGGTGACGATCCTGCTGGACCGACTGGTCACAGACCTGGACAACCCCTGTATCTAACTTATTTCATTCTTGCGAACCTTGAACACACGCGTCTGTTACGCACGTAAACTAAACATTTCACCCCTAACCGTGTACGGTGTTACACACACACAAACTTGTATTGAGGTAAAAAGCAAAGAGCCGATGGTGTCGCGTGAGAAAAGGCTTTTGTCGGGAAGAGCTAACCGAGGTTCTTTGTACTTCAATATCTATCTTCACCCTTTTACTTATCCGCTATACAGACACGGAGACTGCGGACTGCAGACTGGCGATATATGGTAGCCATATGTGAAGAGCATGTTGCGTTAAATGTCCACTAAACCATGGTGAACGGTTGTAAAGGCTCCCTGGACAAGTTTATGGACTACGTAATGCCTTAAGCTGATTGGAATACTTATGGAAACAAGGTGACAAATACTATGCAGAAATACCTGAAATATATATCGCTTATTAAGCTTTTATAGAAACGCTTACGATGGAGGAATAGCACTAACCATGCACCGCGTGCATATCGAGTTTGCTCAAGCTACATCTAGAAAGAAGGAGTTTCTGTTCTTTCTATAAAAGACGCTCAAGTATTCTATCTTTTATTTTACTGTAACTAGACTTTGAAACATATGGTACCTAATCATTTTCTTCTTCTTTTTCCACTTCTAAAAATTTGGCTTCCTAATCATAGTCATATAATTTGATGTGTAGAGGACACAAATACCACACTGAAAAAAATCTACTAATTCCAATAGTGAATCGATCTAGCTACTTGACGAGATTAATTTGACGAAAGAAAAGTTCACCTCATTCAACTGATCTATGAAATTTTATTCAATTCAATATGATGATTTTATTTGAGCCTAGTACACATTTAATTGATAATACACAAGTAATCAATTAAATTACTTTGCTCAGGTCAAATTTACTTGGTAATAGATACAAATATTCAGTGAATTTTCTGATTGTGAAATGAAAAATTGTCTACAGTGTAGGATGTAGGCAAGGTTTCAATACTTTCTTTTCCATAGTCTTTCATAAAACTGGGATAGTTGTTATTTGGTAACTTGAATTACACCCATACTGTCTCAGAGTGGACAAAATTAATTGCAGAAGGTTGTTTTTTGAATGATAACGTGCGTTTGTGATTTCAAATAGTTTGACGGAAACTCTGTGATCAGTCGCATCCGGTTTTCCGGTCGAGAGTGCGGTATTGGATGTAATTGAATTACACGATGTATATCAAGAAACGAGAATTGCACTTGGCACTGGATACATACCGAATCAAAATTGGCGATCAAGCCTAGACGTGAATTAATCAGTGACTAGTTTAGTCTCGTCACTTTCACTGCGTAAAATCTATACCGTTTAATCTTTATATACTTTTCTTTTTCTCTTTATGGAAGGAGAAATTGAACCTGTTTCTATAAGAGTTAATGGAAATCTGGTATCAAGATAGCAGTCTTCTCGGCCCATTAGTCTCTCGCTATTTTCTTTTTTATATTCTTTTTTTCATATCCTGAATGTGAGCATATGGTGTGTGAGAATTTTTATTTATTTTTTTTTTGCTACGCAGCTATGAGACTATATGAATAACGAATCCGCATTGAAAATAAATAATTCAGAATTGACCGTATCAATGTACACCTAAGCTCATACGATCCGACGATGAGTAGGGCTCTCTAATTCCGTAACAGTACATTCTGCGACAAAGAGAATAATGACAACGGTATGGCATATCGGGGGTTAGAATTTCAACCCTTTTTATCCCACGTCTTTTTTACGTTTCCTGCATCATATAAGCCTATATGAGCAATGATTAAAGTCTCTTTTGACATATAATACCTTCTCAGAACCCGTTCTTATTATATTTATTCATCTTCAATTCATATACAGGTAGAGTGATTTCCCACTCGGCTTCTATACCTATTCGCATTCTTTCGAAAGTTCAGACCGCAATTCGTTGATCTGATAAAAAAAAAGCCAACTAAACAGTCCATCGGTTCTTTACGAGGTATTTATGATAATTTATGTAATTACATGAATTTACTGACCACAGGCTATTAACCAGGTTCCACATGGTCTTTAATTATCGGACCTCGTTAATACGAGATTGTCAGATCGTGTGCATGACCTACCAACAGCTGGTTTCGCAAAAGTTTCTAACGTCGAATATCTGGAGGTTCTCAACAGCTGAGAAAATTCTTTGGTGAGCTAATGAAATACGAACCGAGCCAACAGAAATTTTGGCCTAGGAACGCCCGTGGCTACGAAGGATATGACAGTGAAAAAGGAGCTGAACTGACCGGAACAAACCTTGATGATATTTCTTTTGCGGACCTGTTGCTCGACCACCCGAACACGATTACCAGTTTCTCTCACTGGTCACATGGGCACCAGGGCCAGGCTAACCAAAACCACGAAACACCCTTTACCCAGTGACGCCCAGAGTTTTCGAAGGGTCGAAGAACTTGAGAGCAACCAAGGGAGAATGAGAAGAGGTCCTCGAGCTCAGTTCGCATGGAAATTTTACTGCACGTACAAGTATACTAGTCGGGAAATGATTATGAAACGCTCGAATGCCCGTCGATTGTTCGAGACTCTTTGAGCCTCGGTTTTCTCAAGTGCGATTTGCGTGTGTAACTACGAACAAGAGGGGCTCATAAGAAGCGAACACCCTGGCCGAGCACTCATAGGGGTGGTAGAGAAAGAAATCTTAGAACCTTAGATGGGTACGTTTTTCCAGGCATACGGCTTAACGATAAGATTATAGGTATGTCTGCTCGCTTTGATTCAGCTGTCAGATTTTACCAAGATAAAAAAAAAATCTTTACTCGACAGGCTACCCTCGATCACTCATGCACATATGTGCAGTACAGAGTGGATTGACTATTCTCTTCCATTCTTAATCCCAGACGTCATGCTGGATTTATTCAATTTTCGCCGTTGGTCAGTTATTACAATTCTTTACACTTCAGAATTCTTTCGCCTATAAACCGTAACTCCGAAATGGATTTAGGATCTGGACTTGGTAGCAAGGAAATCTTCTTTTACTTGGCTTTTTTGCTTGCCAAAAATCATTTTCTGACATGATGCCCATTCGTTTCCGTGGCTCTGGTAACAGTTTTCTTCGGTTCGTATCATTTTACCGTTGTACCAAAAGGAGAAATGAACGAGGGAGAGGCCTGTATGGAATTTGACACCCCCGAGTAGTTCCGTGGGACCCCATACTGGGACATCGTGGTCGAGGTCGTGACATACACGCGGCTCGATATAACCCCAGAGTCTTGTGCAAACGACGTTATAAATGGCTCGAGAAAGTAGTTCACTTCTCGGAAGAAGTAAAAAAACTTTGACTCATTGTGCTGACATTTTTTCCTAATGAGCTTTTCTTGTCAACTGGAAGAAACGTTTTGGCCGAAATCATATCACGATTTTTACTTCTCGCAGTCTCGGTTCCTGATGGAACGGATCGAAGCTAACGACCAATGAAGATTAATCGTAGTTTGTAATCTGGCCTCGAGATTCCCAGGATCAAAAGGAACTTGGGATACAGGATGCAGGAGGTCGTGTCGAATCGTTTTCATTACAGCTACGATCATTTGTACATCTTATATGAGCCGTCGAGATTCGGCAGGGTTTGGGGTTTTGGAAGATCAAATTCATCAAAATGTTGCATAGCTAGCTACGAAGGGATGGGTGAATGAAAGTAGAGAAAGGGAAACGAAACAGAAGTAGCTTCTAAACCTAAGCTAACCGAAAACCCCACCTTCGAGTATGTGCAGAAATTTTTTTAATGGGTATCCAATGACGTACTTAGAACGATTCCCCAATCGCTAGGGGTGCCGGGGTATGGCCGAGGCTCGGGGTGCTTTTTTCTTTCTTGTCTCTTCGGGTAGTACTATTGCTGATAATTTCTAAGGTAAACAAAATTCTTTGTACCGTATCTGGGCTTTGTTGTATCCACCTATTGGCTCGTATAAGCTCGACAAAGATCCCTTTGTGATCAGGACCTGGATCGTAGATCATTCTGACAATTGCGTGCACACACGTTAGGTAAATTATGATTTCGAATTTTTAGCTTTCAAACGGAACTTCAGAACGATCAGGTGGCTCGTCCGATCATTCCCTTCCCCCTAAAAGTTTCCCGTTATTATATTAGTCTTACAAATTTGTTTCACTCAGAAGCTAAAGTTATTGGTATACAAGGGGAGAAATTTCGACGCGTCATTTTCATGAAATTCTTACCCATATTTGTTATACCTGCAATTCCGAAAGATGATTTTGGAGGTTTATTTCACAGATGAAAAGAACAGGCCATTCGAAGACTGACATTGAATCATAATTCATGGTCGTCTCCACTTTCTGTGCTTCGAGAAGTTTACCATTCGTGTTTTCAGTATTTCTTCTTCTAAGAAGCTGGTATGGCTATCTTGAATCAGCAATCAATAGACTTTCGTTAGCTCAAACGATTTCTTCCTCAAGATTTCTCGGACAGAACTCCGCAGCTGCGAACGATCTTTGAGAGTGGAGATGATCTACACATGTACGTGCCTACGAATCGAGGTTCAGTTCTCACGATTTGACTACAACTTCCTCTTGAACCATGCTAATGAAATTTTGCGCTCAATTTGATGATCGGGAGATTGTAGAAGGCGAAGCCAGACTTCGTGGAGTTGAATTTCTTATGTATGCACATACGCGGTGTTTTCACTGCATAAGAAATGAGCGTTTGAGGATCGTGGAACACATGTTGCTTATGAATCGTTCTTCTGTCCATCGGACTGAAACGAATGACCATATCTGTAGACGTTTTTCTCAACCTGATGAAACTCCTATACATTTGCAGTCATGTGAACCCTGCACTCATCGCTTACACCCAGAAAGGAGGATCATGAGAAGGCGAAGAGAAGATGCATAATTAATATTCTACCGAGGACACTTGAGCTTCATAATTTCGATTCACTTGGACTGTGCGAAAGAGTCCATCAAACGATTCGATCGAAGAGATTTTTCAAACGGTGAGAATCAACTGACGTTGAATTCGGTTGAGAAGTATCTTCCTCGATGCTATCGGTGCCTCGTGCGATTCTTTATTATCATCTAATCGACCAAAAGATATACAACAATACTAGAAGAAGGAAAGGTAGAAGCGCCTTCGGCAGGGTTCGACTAGGTTTACTGTTTTCTCAAAAAGTTAATCGTGCGGAAATATCAAGCGTTCTTTGACAGAGTTCTTCTACTTTGTCAATGCTACTCTTGTTCTTTATGTTCCTCATAGACGCACCCAGTACAAGGCAACGGTTGGGTATGCTTCTTGAATTTTTTCTCGGGGTCTTTTTTGGGACAAGGTGGTTTTTCAGGGTACGCGAACGTAGTTGAGAAACTATATGCACCGGTCTTCGGGAATCAGGGGGGTCTTCGCCCTCTTAGAAATTTTTCTTCTTTATGTGTGAACGTGTGGGGTGACTTTGCGTGAAGGAAACGGGTCGACGCAACCCCTTTACTACACACATTTGTCTCATGTTGCGGTCCAGATGAAAAGATGACACGAGTCATTTATTTCGTCACGTATATTTTTCAATCGATTCTTAGTTCACTTTTCATTCGTATCTTTACCATTCAGACTGTAATTTTGATCCGCAGTCTTTAGATTCTTCTTTAGTCTTCTAAGCCCATCGGGGTGAGTCCGGATGCTCGCCACTTCGTATTTCGAGGGTTTCTGTTTTTTCCGTCATTCGTTGAAAACCGTTGGTCTCTTCGTATCCAAATTTTGATGATTCAGAATGGCTTCGTAATTGTTTCATCACAAGTTATGAGTTAAAATGAATCAGTTTTCTTAGAGTATAAACTATATAATCTTGGATAAGAAACACGGTTATCACGAGTTCGTAATTCCCGGAGGGATAATAATCCAGTGTTTGTACCGTAGCTTATCTCTGCGGTATGTAGATTTTATACATAACTGCTCTCTCCAGGCATATAAATAACGCGTTTAAGGCTCAGAAGCAGTTTTCAGAAACGGGTTAAACCCCCGGTAAACAGAGCAATGCGTGTTTCAGGGTTTTCAATGGGAAACACACTTTTTATTCTCCAACGAAGCTCAAGTCTGTGCAAATGTGAAGACAGGCGTTTTAGAAACTATACCACTAAAAATTCTTCTAACGGTTTCCTCCAATTAGTTTCATGGCAAGTTCTGAGTTGCACCAGACTTGGTCATTACACACCTGCAGCATGGGTTACTTAGACGGTAGGGGGTAACGATCAACGATGCCGAAGCTGCCGTGGCGGTGAAATGATATAGAATATAACAGTGTTCTTTTTTTGTTTCGTTTTTTCCTTTACTCGGGTAGTGTCTACGTTTGCATAACTAATGCTCACTGAACTCGTTTACTTTTTTATCCATTAATAGTTACTCGCGGGATATTCTTTGTGAATTATTTTAACAATCACAATTCACCACGCGACTTTCGTCGCTGAATTAGTTCTATTATACTTGTTTCTTTCTTTGTTACCGTTACAAATGTCCTCGTTTTTACTTTCATCGCAATTATTCGTGTCTCCTATAAAATAACGTTATCCTCAGGATTTCGAGGTCCAATTAAAATATCGTTTCATATTCGACGTGATAATGTGGTGGACCTACGGTCCTGAGTCTCTGGCAGACGACCGTAATAATGCAACAAAGTTAATGGCCCTAATTATACCGCCGGAGTTTCCAGTGCACTAGAATAATTGTCAGCTGGTGGATAATTGTTAACGTCGAAAGCAGTTATGCAGGTATATATCGCGGGTGATTGTTGTCAGGGCAATTATTCCATTTGTTCATTTGTACTTTCTCTCTCGTGTAAACCTATAAATTTTCTTTATTACGCATTTCAGTCATTTATCAACCCATCATTGAGAGGCCTTTCTCTTTTTTTTTCTACTTTTCTCTACCTTTTTTTTCAATCAATATACGCAAACCGTCAAGTGGCATTCGGTTACTGGTCTGTTCGCTCCTCGTCGTCTATCGCGGTTTTACGTATTACGTCATTTCCTCTTCCTTGACGGTGAAAAATACCGTATCCTTGGCTGCCTTCGATGTATCCGGAATATTACGCGGTCGGAATTGCGAAAAAAAAATTGAGGAGGGAATATTCGAATTGCATGTCTTTTGTTCTCTAACGACGAATATTTTTGAAAATTGGTTCTGATATTTTAGCCGAACCGCAGTCTTCCATGCGAGCGTTGTGTCGTAGGTACCCTAAAAATAAGATTCTCATTTAAATTCTTCAACCACCATTTGGGATGTCAGTTTCTAAAATACGTCCGTCCGACAATACGGTTGATGCGGGGTGCTTGCGGCACTGGAATAGACAGAAACAAGAAATGGTATGGAGAAAAGAAAAAAAAAACGTGGTTGTACTTTACGACCGTGATTTGGTTTTCAGGTCAAAAAGGAAAATTAGCACCGTGTAACTTCGAGCTCTCCTATCTGGCCTAACCGTAGAAAGGAATTCTCTCAAACACGTGACAAGTGATTCTGAGTAAAGTGCGATTCGAGTGGAACTGCAACAGCTTCCTTAGTCATTCAGTACCTCAATAACTTTGTCAGTTTCCTTCTCAAGTTACGGGTCATTCTTTGTTGAAATTGAAGAACCCAAAACAGGGTCTCTGAGCGAAGTAAAATAAGCGGAGAAGAGTAGAGAAGGAAAGAAGAAAAATCCCAGACTGACGGACGGACGTAAATAAATCAGGGTCACTTTCGTGACATCGGAACAGAAAACACGATTAATATTCATGAATAAATTATTACACTCTTGGGTTAAAAAAGGAACCTTATTTGCCTAGGATAAGCCTGTTAGGATACAGCCTAGTGAACCCAGGCGTATATGCACACAATGTGGGGTAAAATTCATCCCATCGCAATGCTTCCACGGTTGAGGACCGGGGGAACCTTCTGAAAAATGGATAATCATCAATCAAGATTTGAAAGGATTAGTAACGCAAAAAATATTTTATGCGAGCTTCACTGATGGACCGGATGGACTGCATAACGAGATGCGAAATTAGGGTCGTTAGATGAAAAGAAAAAAAATATTGAAAATTAATTGAATACTTTCATTATCCATTCATCGCTAATTTCGTGGACGCTTTCTTTCCCGCATCTTTATATCCGAGGTAGAAATGAACGGGCACCAATTATCTTGTAGGTAATGAGGATGCGAGGCAGCTCTTATAGGAAACTTGAACTCACGATAAATGATTGGGTAGCTATAAATTTTACCTTCACTTCGTTAACATCTGGGGATACACAGCTTTCGATTGAATGAGTGGATAAAGCACTCATTTCCTGTCTCATGGTCTCTCGTATACTCTGCGGTTTTTGAGGTACGGGTAAAAGTACTATACCTTCTCTATCGCAGTTTCAATTACGTTCTAATAACGACGAACCGTTGTGATAATGATAATGTCTAATTAAAGAAATACCTGGTCCAATATCTCACTGATCTTTGAATCATTTGCATGATGCATTATATCAGTACCTCGACAGACTTTCTATAGTTCCATTCAATTCGATTTGTGTCAAAGTTTATCGGAAACTGAATAAATAATGTGGTCAAACGGTGATATTCCCCCGATTCGATACGACTTCGCTGGCTCAACCTTCTCTCTCTCTCTCTATCCTCTCTTTCTTCTTCTGTCTCTGTTCGACTGCCTGCAGACGCCTCGTCGCGCCGTTATCTCCGTCATCTGGGGAAGTAAACGGTTTCCTCAGGCTATGTGGGGGGACAGTCAAGCGCCGTTGGCTAACTGCACGAAAGTTCCGGTCCGACTCCTGGTATTTTACCGTCCCGGTGCTTTTTAACTTCCGTGTTTTACCTATATACGTATGTGTACCTGAAACCCGTATAACACGCGGTGTCAAGCAATATTCGGATCCGTTGCACTTTCCTATAGGTATGTACACATATATAATGTAGGCAGGTATGCGATATTAGGGCGAACGGGGATACAAGAAATATTGATCGTAGATATAGTTGAGTTTATTTTTTATCAATATAACTGTTTTGAGTTTTGTCAGGGTCCAGAGTGATGAATTCGATCAGAATTAAACGATGAGGTTCAGGTGTGAAAATTTTTAAAAATATTATGAGAAATTAAGAATATTTTTTTGGTTAAATTACAGACACAAATCAGGTGTATTGTACTCAGAAAAGTTTCTAGTTATAGTTACCATTTGTATGGGTTAAATATGACATCAACTAGTCTTCAAATAGTAAACGAAACTAAAAAATATAGTACAGTCCGACCTCTCTATAAGCCCCCTCCCAATAGAGCCGGTTCCACTATTTCTCGCTCGCAGCCTTCCACCCACGCGCGAACCTCCCAATACTTCCAACTAGAGAAGAGGGCAAAGTGGGGGTACCTCAGTCAGTTCCTGGAAAAACTCTTCCCCTTGAGGGCCTGGGCGGCCCTATAGAGAAGTTGGACTGTATTCCGAGCCATAATTTCAGTTTGATTGACTATTTTTACAGTTTTATCAATAATAAAATGCGACAACAATACGAATTTTTCTGAGTGATACGTTATTTTATTCAGGAGAAGCTTGAAGTGTTCAGCTCATGCTCTTCGACTCAAGGAAAGATGAAAAAAAAAGCTGTTATGATTTTTTGTTCGGGGCGAGTAACTGGCCATATACGCACCAAATTATAATCCGAAAGATCAAAAATCGTGGAAGTTATTCTATTCAGGTTTACGCGCCATTCTATAAAAATTCATAATAAATTACTACAACTTTTGATTATCCAGGCCATATAATTTGGCGTATATCCTCAGATTAGAAAAATGCACCCTGCAGAAAGGGAAATTACAATTACCCCCACTTATATCGTAGCTTGATCGATGGATTCTTTGTCTTTCTCTCTCTCTCTCTCTCTCTCTTTCTCTTCATTCTGAATAACGGTGTTTTCTTTTTCTGCTAAAACCGACGTTATAGTTTCCGGTCTGCACCGTGTGTGTCCTCGCCGCAGGGGAGGTACGGCAGGCGCCGTATTTAAACCTCGTTGTGAAAGTTGTTGCCTCGGTTTGCTTTGGCGAGCTTGAGCCACCTGCATATCTTAATCTGTAACTGGTTCGCGCATGTGGTGTGTGCTTTTTCTTCTTTTTCTTTCTACTTCTATTTCTATCTCTCTTTAGTTTGTTTCATTTCTTTCCGATTATCATGTTTTTTTTCCCCTTCTTCCTACTGTGGCAGCGGTACAGAGCCGAGAGTCGGAAGTCGAAACGAATTAATCAGAAGGAATAAGGAATTACGCGTCTTAGGAGTGAGCGGACAGCTGCCACCTCAAATATCCAGTGGCTATCCTCGTACATACGTTCTCATATGCATATTGCCCACATCTAAAACGACCAGTTTTTTTTTTTCTCTCATCCATTTCTCTTCAATGCTCGAGTTTTCCACCCCGTTGAACTACAATGCTAGTACACGCCGGTCCGGTAGACCCTGTACCTACTTCACTGAAACCAGCATGCCATGTGACGACTATGCAAAGACAAACGTCGATTTTATATATAATTTTAATCCGATCACTATAGTGAAACATGGGAGTTGGGGTTGAAAAAATTACCGTAGACATATGGGAGTTTTCGGTCAGGAGTTTAGTAGCGGATGCGGGCCTCATCATCGAAGAGTATAGAAGTATAGAATGTCGTGTCTGTATTATATAGCCGTGAGATTTTTGTTTCAGAAATATGTAGAAATTGCGACATTTGAATGGATGTTTTTTTTTTTTCTAATGTCATTTGTAAACGACATATTTCTTAGTATTATTGGATATAGGGAAACGTACACTTTGCCTCTTATACTCTTTTTGCTATTGTCTCAATTTCTTGAAACCAACGAAACAACAAAAAAAGTCACTGAATGGAGGAGAGAAACGTTCTGCGTTCGCGACAAGCGTTACACCCCACGCATATCTAATTTATCCAATACTATGGTATACATGTATACTATCACAAAGTATAGGATGATAAATATTTATGTATATGTACAACTTTTCAGTCAGCGT
>JAEUYN010000230.1:0-112325 GCA_018257835.1 Euura lappo
AACTGTTATTACGTCTCGATTTTCGAAAATCCACGATTGGCAGACCCTTCATTCAGTTTTTCTATGTCACTGATATCAATTTCACATCAATCGAATGTGTTTTGGCTGAGAAAATAACGTTTGAAAATTCCAAGTGTAAATCATATCGAGGTCACGTGACTTTCATTTCACCTTAAGGAATGATGAAGAAGACAGTGGAATAAAATAAAAATCGGAAAAAAATCGACCATAATCAAGACGATGAGAGTATAATTTTTTTTAACAATAATAGGGCCCAAAAGTTATCTAAAAAATTGCTTAAACAAAACATTGTTCAACAAATTTTCAGGGGACGTTTGTTTTCTTCATGTAAACATTAATTCATTGATTTTTTTCTGTATGCAGATGATTTTTTAAAGAATTTTCGAATTTTTTTTTTTTTTTTTCAATCAAGAAAATATGTAAGTTAATCGCTCATCAATATCTTTTCTGTTTGAAAACCGAAGGCATCGGAGCACAAAATTAAGATTTCATGCTGTTTGAAAAGCAGTAAAAATTCATTCTTCGACTCAAGATTTTATTCAGGTTTCGAAATACTCCTTTAATTAATTGAGGATAACTTGTTTCCTGTTTATCAAAATATCAATTTATTAAGATTAAAAAAAAATAAAAAATTGTCCAGAGTCTATACATTTAATACTAGTAAAACAACGTCAGACATCCTAACTTTTCTTTTGTGTCTTTTCTTGTAAAGAGATTTCAGGTATATACAACAATCCAGTAATTATTATCTCCGTAATCGTAGCATATATAAATTAAAGTACAATTTTCACATATCATTATTCAACCTACAAAAAACGAGACTAGGAATCCTGGGCACTGGTGTGTATACGAATACCGTGCATGTCTTTAATCTCCTCTTTAAGAATCTGTAACAAAGAAACCATAATAATATTACAAAGAGAATAAAAACAAAAAAAAAAATAAGAAATCCAATTTTCATATCACTCTGAGTAAATCATTTCACCTCGTTGATCAGTCGATGCTGCTTCACTGTGTTGAGCCCTTTGAACTCCGGGGCAACTACGTTCACCTCAAACATCGCTCCGCATCCTCCTATGGTATAAAAATGTACATAGATGAGAATAAAATTATAAAAACCGTACTTTGAACTCTATTTATTTATATATTTTTCATTAATCCCCACCAGAGACATCGGTGACTTCGATGAGACTCGCCTTTGGTAGTCTATCCCTGAGTATAGTGACCATTTTCTGTTCTGCCTGTTTCCCGGCGAGAGCGCCATTGGCTCCGCTCCAAACCCTGGACAGGAGCTGGAACACTTTTGCTTTATTCATTCCGCTCTTAGGATCTTGAAATTTGTTTTTCTGTGCCATGGGGGAAACTCGGCAAACGACATCAGGGTAAAAGATAAAAAATTTTACAAAAATAACTTTTATCTTCACGGCTTATCGCAATTCTCATTCATAAACCGGGCCCAAAGATCTCAGAATCTCTTCTCCTCTCTAAATAAAATTCAGGTAATTTATTACGTACCGATATGTTACGAAAATTTTTTGGTATCACGCGTCCGAACATAGCTGGATCGCGTTTTGATTATCCTCGATTTTTATCTTCTAGCGCAACCTTCGCTTTCTCGTGTGTATCTACTCGGAAAAATGGAAAATCGGAGGTTAATTATTGCTAAAGCCTAAAAAATTCACGAATTTTAGGTTATGTCAGGCTATAAATCGACCAAGTTCACGCTGCCGAGCAGACGACGGTCCCAAGATCCCCTTTCGTCCCATCTAACTATGTTCCACGAGTAGTTAGACGTTGGTTAGTCCTACTAGGTGAAATGAAAGTCACGTGACCTCGATATGATTTACACTTGGAATTTTCAAACGCTATTTTCTCAGCCAAAACACATTCGATTGATGTGAAATTGGTATCAGTGACGTAGAAAAACTTAATGAAGGGCCTACCAATCGTGGATTTTCGAAAATCGAAAGACATAATCAGAATTTTGTGTAACAATATTGTTCCGTAACCCGAGGAGGTGCTGCCCCTCGTGGGGAGAGGCAGCACTTCCTTGGATTACAGAACAATATTGTGAAAAAACTGTTATTACGTCTCGATTTTCGAAGATCTACGATTATCAAGCTCTTCATTAAGTTTTTCTGCGTCACTGATATCAATTTCACATCAATCGAATGTGTTTTGGCTGAGAAAATAGAGTTTGAAAATTCCAAGTGTAAATCACATCGAGGTCACGTGACTTTCATTTCACCTTAATCCCGTGGTTTCGGATCGCATTTTGTTTCGGTATATCTGCGGCGTTGGCGTTGTGTGGATCTGAAGTGAACACTGGTTCGCGTATCTCTATCTCGATAGGATCACAACAAAATAATATAAAAGTTGTCAATTTATATGGATAAATATTGTCAGTGTTAGTTATTTTATTTTATAAATAATAATGGCCGAAAATCGTGAAGTGATCCTTGCCGACTTTCAGGTAACATTTAAACCGTTTATACAGTCTCCCGTAACTGATTGAGACACGATTTGGTTATGTACGACGTCTCTTGAACGATGACATTGACAATTGCCGTGGTCACTCGGAAACAAAAGCCCATCGATCCGAGGCTGAGTTTTCCGATACCGTTAAATAAAATCGAGAATATTATCAAACGGTTTCAGTCATCGGCCAGCGATCATCGATCCGTGGCCACGGTGCGAGTCGACGATAAAACCCCAAACAAAGAGTTCGGGGTAAACCACCTCTGCGATCTTTTCTCTGTCGTCTATTCCGTAGCGGATTTTTTATTTATCATGATGTGAATAAAAAAATTATTCAATCTTGCCTCACATCGGACTAATTTTTATCCTCAAAGTCCGAATCGCTGGGTTGATACCGCAACGCGGTCACGTAACGCGGAATACCGATTTCCTATTTGCTTAATGCTTAGATAAACAAACAAGTCGCCATGATTATGCTAGAGCAGACGATAAAAAAAACGTGAATAAAAATAAGTCGACACATGCGGACCGTCCGTTCGAACACTTTTTTCAATTGTTTTTAGTGGAATTAGAATTTTTCAAAATAGACGAAAAAAATATTTTCTTTTCTGATTAGCTTCTGGTCTCACGGTGTAAACTTTGCGAAAACTTGATCGATACGAATCGGAGCGATATTGACGAATATAAATTATTTTTCAGGCTTGTACCGGGATCGACGATGTTGGCGAAGCCATTCTTCACCTAGATGAAACAAACTGGGATTTATTGGTATGAAAACTGCGTTTTTTTTTACATTAAACATTCTGACTCCAATTCTAGTTGAAATCAATGATTAGAACAAAGGATTTTCTGAAAGATACTTTATCTCGAAAAAAAAACTCAAATTTTTACCTAAAAAAAATTTCTAGACTCCTATGAACAATTCTTTAACATTAAGTCATTCATTGTTCAATGTTTATCGTTAATTTCTCTGAGAAATTTGCTCGAATTTATAGTTTTACATTTTTTCTTATCGAATTTAGGCAGCGATCAACAGAGTTATGCCAAAAGACTCGCAGCAGCTTCCGTCAGAGATGGGTCCGGACATAGAAATGATTGAGGAAATATCCAGAGCTCCGGTTATAACTGATATCGTAACGATACCGAGTAATTCGAGTCCGTTGAGGGCAGATTTACCAGAAATTATCAGACCCGGAACGAGTCGGAAAAGAAACAACATCTCGACGATCACTTTTCACATACACTACATGGACACAGTCTTCGATATACAACTCACCGAATCACACTCCGTCGGCAAGTGTCTCAAAATCTCCATCATCTTTGAGATTTACTCTAATTTTCAACTCTGATCGATTACAGCGTACCTAAAGTATTTAATTCGTGGCGAATTTGGGGTCCCGCCCTGCCAGCAGCAGCTACACGGATGGAAGAACGAGCCTCAGTCCGACTCCACGGTTCTCGAGACGCTCGATTTACCCTCAGAAGTTACACTCTGCTTGAGAGTCGTTCCGGAAATCGGGGATCTGGCTAGCGATGCGTTAGTGTCGTATTTTCATTGTTCCTTTTCGCAGGATTGTTGATTTCGATACTGAATTCGGAGACTTTTTCAGGGTGAAGACATCCGATCGACTAGCCCAAGAATACGTACTGAATATTCGAGATGAAATTCACAATCGAACTTATAAATTAAAATTCCCTGGCACACGTACCGTTCTAGAAGTAAAATCTGACGTTTTTACGCTGATCGATATTCCCGTGAGGAATCAGCACTGGATCGGGTGGCCACCTACGTTAAAAAACGACAAGACTATGCTCGCTCAGAGCGGGATATCCTACCCCGAACACGATCTCACTGTCGGCAAACTCCCGGTTAAGGATAACAAGAAAGTAAGCCTCAGGAATCCTGGAAAGCTTTTTCTCATTCCGAGATACTTAACCCATTGTTTATCAAATTTATTTCAGGTTCTAGTGGATTTAATAGACAGCGATAGTTCCGCAGAAGAGTTTGAGGACGCCTCGGAATCATTCAACGTCGAAGACGACATTTTCATAGACAATGTTCAGTCCATGAAAATTCAGCATCTCAGTAAGTCTGATCGATGTCGAAAATTCGAAAAACTTTGCACTTGGCATCGAAAGTGTGATAAAACTGGGAAGAATAGTTGATTTGTTGGGTTTTCTCGGTCTTTCTGTTTCCAAGATCGACGATTAACGTTCTTTCGATTTTTTTCTTCCAGTGCCCGACAACGTCGAGGACGAGACCATAGGCACCCTGCATTTTGCTGAACAGTTTCAGAAACGATACGGACCCGCACATCCCGACTTTTTTGCTGGTACATTCGAAGAAGCTATCAAGGAATCTTGCCTCAGACCAGCCAAGGAGGTGAAACAATCTTCATTATCGTCTGATGTCGAAGAAACTTGATTAGGATACAAGAACCTGATTATAATTCAATATTTCATCGTCCACAGAGAAAATTACTCGCCGTTTACCTACATCACGACAACAGCGTACTTTCGAATGTATTTTGTACTCATTTACTGGGATTTGAGACTGTCTTACAACTCCTATCGGCAAACTTCGTCGTTTGGGGATGGGATTTCACTTACGAATCAAACAAACAGATGTACGAAGTTTCTCCGCTCTTCAATATCCGATCGTTATCCTTTCTTCGTTGTTGGAATGAAATTGATCAACTAAATTGACTTCAGGTTCCTGTCGTCGATTAATCGAACGCTTGGCTCGGTCGCTGCTATGACCGTGAGGAATATCGACGTCGATACGCTGCCTGTACTTATGATAGTGATGCGATCTCGATCTAACACGGAAATATTTACAATCGTTCACGGAAACGTCGGGGTCAACGAACTTCTCACGAATTTAATCCAAGCAGTAGACGTTTTCCAGGTACTTTTTCTTACAATTCGATCCCGATTTTTTAAACTTTTCCTCATATCTCACTCCAGGATCAAAGACGGGCCGATATCGGCGTCGAAGAGGAACGAGAGGCCAGAGAGCGAGTGAAGCAAGAACAGGACGAGGCCTACCAGGAAAGTCTAGCGGCTGACAGGTGGGTTTGACTTTGATTTGTGAATTATTCCAACGAGACCAATTTAACATTGTCATGTAATTTCAGAGCCAAGGAAGAAGCTAAACAAATGCAAGAAATGATGGAAAAGCAGGAAAAAGAGAGAATCGAGAGCGAGAGAATGGCTGTGGAGACTCGAAGAGAAGTAAGGAAGATCTCTGCTCTAATTCGGCCATAAATTTATCTATAGGACTTTGAATTTTTTTACTTTTCTCCGAAGGATGCTAAAGAATGACCTCTTGTGTTTTGAGAACACCTACTTCCAGAATTGTTCTGAAATCGCGTGAAATTGTATAAAATCTAATCAAAATCAGTTTGAATTCCTTTAGATTTGTTTGAAATCACTTGTAATCGCTTTTTACTCGATCTGAAAGTGATCTAGGGAACAAACTTGGGACTGAGCACCGATTGAAGTCATGAAAAACATTGTTTTAAGATTGTCAACACCGAAATTTTCAATTGCAGACTCACAGGCAAGCCGTGGAATCGAGCTTACCGCCAGAACCCGAAGAAGGCTCAGCAGATAACATAACTAAAATACGAGTACGACTTCCGGCGGGAAAGTTTTTGGAGCGTAGGTTCTCCACAGACACTCCTCTTCAGATTTTGTTAAATTTCCTGATCGTCGAAGGGTATCCAACGGACGAGTGGAAAGTTATTTCCAGCTGGCCTCGAAGGGATGTAAGTAGAATGATGTAAGCATTATGTGGTTTAATTTGTATGTTGGATCATCCGGTCTTTTTTCGTCAGAGGAGTTTTCCATAGATTTTTATAAAGAATTAGGACATTGAAGAGTACGATTCCTGACATATTTATTTATTCTTCTATTTCATGTTACAGCTCACATCAATGGATCCGAAGTTGACGCTTCTAGAATTAAAACTTTGTCCGCAAGAGACAGTCATACTAGAAGAACGATAATTCGATAAGAAATAAATATGTCGTCGATTGTAACGAAGAAAGATTCTTTATAGAAATTAATAATAAACCATTGCACCATGTTTGTAATAATGTATTTATTTAACGATGATATTAATAAATTCTTCTTCATTTTTTTTTCTTTCTATCTCGTCTCTTGCGATAGTTAAAATTAGTTGAATTATTAATTATATTATGTGTTTATATTGTAATTGTGTGATAACAATTTTATGCTAAAATGAAATAATAATAATTAAATAATTGATATGATTATCGTCGTATTATGATTACACATACATATGTAAAACAGATGTAGTTCTATTTTATAAAAAGAAAATCCTTTTTACAATGCAGTTGTATAAATGTAATTTAAAAGTTATTTAAAAATCCCTGAAAGGTATTATTATTATTGATCGAGAAAAATAAAGAAATACGAAATCATTCGAGCAACAATGAACTAATTATTTTCTCGATGCTTTTTATTTTTATTATATTTTTTTCCTGCAAATTCGCTGCATTACTCGTGTAGCTATATCGCAGTGTTTGGCAGGTTGATAAAGTAGAAAACTTCAGGAAGAAATCTGAAAAAAGGGGCAACGGATGTATCGGCATGCACTATCGACTGTTTCGCCGTGTTTTGTTCAACGAACGCTCTCGTTGCATCGCGTCGCGTATTTGGTCAGATACAATATTAGATTAGATCCATAAGAATGGCTTTCACGATCACCGAATATTGTGACATGATGCTATTGTACGGCGAGTTCGGGCGGAATTCGGGAGCAGCTTCAGCGGAATACGCGGTGCGGTTTCCGGATCGCCGGAGACCAGGACAAGGAACGATTTTGAGTCTATTGCATCGTGTACAGGAGACAGGCTCCGTTCTTCCAAACTTACGGGGCGCTTGTGGGAAGCAACGTAGCGCACGGAATCTAAAATTGGAGGAGTACGTCGTCAAATATATCGCTGATAATCCGACGGCGAGTATCCGGAGTATCGCGCGCACGTGCAATCGCAGTTTTTCAACGGTACATAGGATCGTCGTAGACGAAGGAAGGGAGGAAGACTCATCGTCAGAAGACTGAGGAAAATGCGAATAATTACGCCTATTGCACAGCGATACAAAAAAAAATAAAAATATGCCGAATAACTGTAAGGAATAATAGACGCAGGCGTGGCGAACGTGACTCCCGAAATAATTCTTCATCTCTGCGAGGGAAGCATTCCAATCGACTTATCGAGCATTTTATGTAGGTATGTGACGGACGAGCGAATAATGAATCCTTGTACATGTACCAGCTGGCTTGTAGCTACTAGTCGGTCATAAAAGCGGGACACTTGGCTTTGACTCACTTCATCTCGATTAGGGATGTGCCGGATAACCGGATATCCGGTACGAGAAGATCGCCCAATGTTGGACTTTCAATATTGAAGATTAAACATTGAAGTGTGAAATCATTTTTTCTTCACACACGAACGGAAAGGCCTACTTTCGCTCTCTGTCGGTAAGGAGGAAAACGACGCTTTGCCTCCCTAGGTAGGGAAGGCAGTGTGGAAAGACTTTCCTCCCTAGGGAAGAAAGTCGAAGACTGCCTTCGGCTCGCCCCTCCCCCTCTCCGCTCGGGCAGCAAGATACACCTCGGGAGCGCAAGTTGGCTCGAGATGCATGCTCCGCGCTCGTAAGCAAAACCCTGCTTTCCTCCCTTGATGCACAATATACTATTGTTCACTTGAATTTTTTTTCCATTTCTATAATCTTTTTCTGAACGGTATATTGACAATTAAAAATCAGACTGGATGCCGGATAGTTACCGGGTATCCGGCACATCGTCAATCTCGATGTGAGCGGAAAAAGATGCGGCAGAGCGTTCAAGCTCCTCACTGATATACAAAACGTCGAAGCTAGGTGTCTCGATGATTGGATATTTGCGGTTCATCGTTACGTGTGAATACATATAATGTTTTCTCGTTTCCATGACAGGTTTGTACAGATCGCTCGCGTTGCGTGGACCATTCTGCCAAACCTGGATCAGCACATCATCTACTTGTTAGGAATCCGTTCGCCTGCCAAGTGTATTTTCTTGAAAAGATCCACGAGTCAACGCATTTTATCGCAGCAGCTATATACCATATCGTCGATACATTACTAACCATTATAATTGTTAAATAAAGATTTTACGATCGCTATCAATTGTCATGTTTTGTGTTTGATCAATCGAATCATGTAAGAAGATAGATTCTTCGGAAAATAGTCTGTATATACAATATGGGCAATTCCATATCAAGTGATCAAGGCTTTTGGGACAAATTTTTCTGATCTTGACGTCGATCTCAGAAAAAGTAGTTCACGATGAAGAAAAAATACTCGCTAAAGCTTTTTTTTTGAATTCTCAATATTTTCGAAGTTATGCAACCTCTTTGTTTTGGCGCATTTTTTTTTCAAAAAATCATAACTCCGGCTACGTTGGTGATAGGGAGATCAACTTGGGCTCATTTTCTTCGCAAAAGAATATAGTTTTTAGAAAAAAATAGGGCATTGGGATTTTCGATCGCTCAACATAAAATTGTCTCCATTTCCCGAAACAATTAGAGATTGCGGAAAAATGCATTTTTTTTTAATCTGAAAAAAATCACAGACGTAGATATATGTATCCTCTCAGTGCTGTGTAATTTTCAGAGTGGGAGAGCCAGGCGTTTTTTTTATGGCCTAAAATGTGTATTATGTTGATAAGTAGCTTTTATCGTGTAATATTTTCGGCAGACTACTTAAATATTTAGAATTCAAGAATGGGTTTTTCGGTTCAAATAATATCCTTAATAATGTATTTTGGGCCAAATTATGTAGCTTCAACTTCATTTATTTGAACTAACATTGAAAATTCTGCAACTATAGGTCCAACGAACACTCAACTCAACGAACGAATTCAAGAATGGGTTTTTCAGTTCAAATAATATCCTTAATAATGTATTTTGGGCCAAATTATGTTGCTTCAACTTCATTTATTTGAACTAACATTGAAAATTCTGCAACTATAGGTCCAACGAACACTCATAATCCACCTAAATCTTTTCTACTTCGGAAGAATTTTCGTAACACAAAATATAATCTCTTACGTGGATTGTGAGTATTCGTTGGACCTATAGATGCAGAATTTTCAATGTTAGTTCAAATAATTATTAAACTTGAAGTTGAAGCAACATAATTTGGCCCAAAGTACATGATTAAAGATATTATTTGAACCGAAAAACCCATTCTTGAATTCTAAATATTTAAGTAGTCTGCCGAAAATATTACACGATAAAAGCTACTTGTCAACATAATACACATTTTAGGCCATACAAAAAAATGCCTGCCTCCCCCACTCTGAAAATTACACAGCACTGAGAGGATACATATATCTACGTCTGTGATTTTTTTCAGATTAAAAAAAAAATTCCATTTTTCCGCAATCTCTAATTGTTTCGGGAAATGGAGACAATTTTATGTTGAGCGATCGAAAATCCCACTGCCCTATTTTTTCTGAAAACTATATTCTTTTGCGAAGAAAATGAGCCCAAGTTGATCTCCCTATCACCAACGTAGCTGGAGTTATGATTTTTTGAAAAAAAATGCGCCAAAACGAAGAGGTTGCATGACTTCGAAAATATTGAGAATAAAAAAAAAAGCTTTAGCGAGTATTTTTTCTTCATCGTGAACTACTTTTTCTGAGATCGACGTCAAGATCAGAAAAATTTGTCCCAAAATCCTTGATCACTTGATATGGAATTGCCCATATATAACACACAGACGATGTTCAGTCGTCTGGAGAAAGGTTAGAAATAGTTAGAACAGCCATTGAAGTTTAGAATGAGTTATGACACTCAATCAGATAAGATACATGACTGTTGGTAACAACACAGACGATGTTTATGCACCTCGAGAAAGGTTAGAAATAATTAAAATCGAAGTATTGCGAGAAGTAGAGGAAATGCGATCGTTGGTGTTATAACAATAATCTCGTGCACTATAATGCCGTGTAGAATATTATCTGAGGCCAATCCGAACTAGGTTAATGTACAGTACAGAAAAGTCTACTTTTGACTCCTAGGACTAAAAAGTGGTCATCGTTGCACTCAGCGCAAGTCCGCGCAGCCACATGCGCATTCGCAGTCAAATGTCAGTGTGACAAAGACACAAGACTGGTGACAGCACTGCTACGTCGTTTCCAAACTCAGCTAACGGCGATGATTATCTGCTGCATCTGTCAACTCTATAATAACAAATGATCTACGTGGTTTGAGGTTAAGTTTCGTCTCTCTCTCCCAAGATTTTTAACAAACCTAATGAACCTAATGAACCAATGAACCTAAAATATGTCCGTCTTTATAAGAGTTGAGACAAGACTTAGACGTCGAAAAGTGGGACTTCTTCTTGACCACACGATGATGACTTTTAGAAAACTTTTGGTTTTGTGGAGTCTGTGAATTTTCCGGAATTTCTTCAACCTTCTAAGTGATCTAGATGAAATTTGATGAATACAAAAATTTTACCGATAAAAAAAAATAGTATATTTCGATACTAGAGCGAAAAATTTTTTTTGACACGAGTGAGAGGTCTGTCGCCCGAGCGAAGCGAGGGTGACAATCTCACGAGTGTGAAAACAAATTTTTCACGTGTATCGAACACAATTTTTCATCACAAACGTGCGTAAAGTGCGATTATCTGCACGCTTGCGTGCAGATAAAGGCACTTTTCTGCACGGCGTGATGAAAAATAATTCAATATCCTCAGGAGCTGACGCTCTACATAAGACCAACGTAACGTCTTTTGTTTTCGCAGTAATTAATCGGATAAAATTATTCATTCACATGTTAGGACCGAATCCATCTCAAATCGGGCAGGCAAGGCTAAAATGGAAATCGTGATTTCACGGAATTTTTTCAAATTGAAATATGTTGTTGTTCGACGAAAAAAAAGTGACCCGTATTTTTTTGTTTTGGAAAAAAAAATCTTGCTACGAAATTACGGCTATTTGAACATTTAATCGTGCGCTACCAAAGTTCTTGGAAAGGGAACACTTTTTTTCTTAATAACGCTATATCTGCGGAACGGATCATCGCAAATACTTCATCTTGGTCTCATTTTGTAGGGTTTTTTGCACTCTTTTGGAATTCGAAGAAAAATTTGAGGATTTTTGAAAATTGACGGAATGACGTTCATTTTTCGAAAATTAGGGAAACCCGTTTTTCTCGAAAAGTGATTTTTTTATTTCCTCAAAAATTTTACACAATATGTGGGGTAATACGACGGATATATCCTATAAGTTTCATCGATGCTAAAACACTGCTTCATATCGAGAAAAAAAAAATTTCGTGCGTCACTGAAATTCGTCAATTCCTGTGCTGGTGTCTACTTTGTGAGCGTCGTTGAGATGTGTACAGATTTTTCGATCCAAATAATATTACCGAAACTTGATACATACGTACCTGAGGGAGTACATGGCCAAATACCGTATGATGTATAAGACTACCACGAAAAAAATACAAAATTTACAATCAGGGATTTATTGTAGTAATAACAATATCGTACAATAATAATATGATCATAACTACATAATATTAAATACTATATCTATAAAAAATATAATATAATATAATATAATAATAGTATAAAATTTACAGATCTTGCATGTAACGCAAGCAGCTGATGCATTGAAAATGTCCTTCGTTATCTTAGTTTTCGTGCATTTTTTCAGCTGAATCTCTGAATTTACATGCTGCGCTATTATTATTGCCATCTATGATTACAGTACGAATCATCATTTGCACCGTGAAATCTACATTACCGAAATGTCCCTCGTTCTATTGTTTTTGTTCATTTATTTATTTATAAACTTTTTCTCACGCAGCGGTTAATTACATGCTGCGCTATTGCTATTGCCATCTATGATTAAACTAAGAATCATTATGTGCACAGTGAAATCTACATCACCTAAATGTCCCTCGTTCTATTGTTTTTGTTCTTTTATTATTTATTTCTTCAACTTTTCATTACGCGCTTCCGTTGCATTGGTTCCGTTGTATCGCTTCCGTTGCATCGCTTCCGTTGCATCATTTCAAGATTTGATCCCACAGAACTCACTACTGACCCGAAAACGGAAGCATTTTCAATGCTAATAATAATATAATGATAAAATCTACAGACCTTGTGTGTAATGCAAGCCTCTGAAGGCATTGAAAATGTCACCTGTTCTCTCGTTCTTAGTGCATTTTGTTTTGATATATTTGTATCTGTCGCATTTTGATTTGAATTCTCTGAAAATAAAGTTTAAACAAAATCTAATCCTGACAGATCGATGATCGGTAACAATCTGATAGATTAACCATACATTTGGATCGGTCACAATCTGACACATCGATCATCCATAATCTTTTTCCATTTTTCTTCTTTTTTCATCTTTTGTCTTTTGCAAACTTTTTTCATCCGCATTGTTGTTACTTTCGTTTTGCACGCATTTCTGTCCCGTTCACATTTTTGTTGCATTTTAACATTTGATCCCCTATACCTCACTCTATACCATACCACGAAAATAGAAGCATACTCAACAATATTAATATACGATATTGTTATTACTACAATAAATCCCTGATTTTTAATTTGGTATTTTTTTCGTGATAGTCTTTATTAGCAGATCAATATTCGGTCTACGATGTTATACATCATACGGCATTTGGCCATTTACTCCCTCAGGTACGTATGTATCAAGTTTTAGTGACATTATTTGGATCGAAAAATCTGTACACATCTCAAAGAAACCCACAAAGTCGACACCAGCACAGGAATTGACGAATTTCAGTGACGCACGAAATATTTTTTCTCGATATGAAGCAGTGTTTTAGCATCGATGAAACTTCGAGGATATATCCGTCATATCACCCCACATATTGTGTGAAATTTTTGAGAAAATAAAAAAATCACTTTTCGAGAAAATCGGGTTTCCCTAATTTTCTAAAAATGCACGTCATTCCGTCAATTTTCAAAAATCCTCAAATTTTTCGTCGAATTCCAAAAGAGTGCGAAAAACCCTACAAAATGAGACCAAGATGAAGTATTTGCGATGATCCGTTCCGCAGATATAGCGTTATTAAGAAAAAAAGTGGTCCTCTTTCAAGAACTTTGGTAGCGCACGATTAAATGTTCAAATAGCCGTAACTTCGTAGCAAGATTTTTTTTTTCCAAAACAAAAAAATACGGGTCGCTTTTTTTTCATCAAACAACAACATATTTCAATTTGAAAAAATTCCATGACATCACGATTTCCAGCCTGCCCGATTTGAAATGGATTCGGTCTTAGGTCAATATAATATAACAGCAAGAAAATATTCTGGGCAAAAATAACAAACGGCATTTATAAATGGTCATAAAAAAATCACAATATCAATAAAAAAAATGATAATCTCTCAAGCATTCGTAAATAATCTATGCGAAGAATAAGAATCCGAAAGAAATGTAAACCCTAAAATATTTTGCCAATAGAAAACAAAACATCCAGAGTCGAAAATATTAATATTCTTAAGTCTTATAATGCCGAGAAACCGTCAGCTAGGCCGGTATATGATTTTTCATATACTTTTCAAACTGCATGGATTTCCTAGAATTAAACAAAAGTCCGTTGGCTAGCAGTTCTCGGTAATCTCGGGGTAGCAACAGAGCCGCGTATTCGCAAGGGGTACACGCGCTGCTCGCGGAGTTACCACAAATCCCTCCGCAGGATTGGCCGCGTCCCCAATAGTGGGGCGCGAACCGCTTAGAGTGGGGGGTTAAAACACCTCCTGAGCAGCGATCGGCGAGATACTCGGGCCCTAATCGTGCTCGAGTCTTTCCTAAGTCAAGACGCGTTACGCTCAAGCGGTTCGAGATAAAAACACCACATCGAATCAGAATTTCTTTATTCGACTTAAAACTAACAACCATGAGCGACAATCAGAGTCTAAACGGTGATATTCCGGGTCCTACGAACTCCGCCGAGGTGACAAAGCGGCTTCTGGAGCTGATAGACCGCTGCAATTATCAACTGGTTCAAGAAAACGGTCAGCGTCGATTAACCAGCACCGGAACAGAGCCGCGCATAAAGGGCGCCGAGATATTCCTCGGACGTCTTCCCCGCGACTGTTACGAGGACGAATTGGTGCCTCTGCTTTCTCGAATCGGTCGAGTGGTCGAGCTTCGTCTGATGATGGACTTCTCGGGCTCAACGCGGGGCTACGCCTTCGCGATGTTCGAGAATTCCCGCATCGCGCGTAGAGCCTGCGACGAGCTGAACGGCTTCGAAATCCGCGACAGACACAAGATCGGAGTCGTTAAGTCAATCGATAACTGCCGATTGTTTCTTGGCGGGGTTCCGAAGGACAAGACTAAGGCCGACTTCATGAACGAACTCGGTAACATGCTCGACGGCATCACTAACATCTACGTTTATCCCTCCACCGAGGATAAGACGCTCAATCGCGGATTCGTCTTCGTCGAATTCAAGGATCACAGATCCGCCGCTATGGCTAGGAGGAAGCTAATTCCCGGCAGAGTCATGCTATGGGATCATGAGGTTGCTGTCGACTGGGCGGATCCGGAACCCGGACAAGATATCGACGACGAAGTTATGGCGACGGTACGTACTTCGAGATTTAGTTTGTTTTTGTTTTTAAATATTTTTATTTCTCGATCTCTAGACGCATCACGCATATAATCTCAACCAAAAGTGAGTCTCGTCGTCGATATTGAGTACTTCGAGATGAGATAAAAATCGGAAAAAAATCAACCACAATCAAGATGATAAGAGTATTCATTTTCAATAATAATAATGCCCAAAAGTTATCAACAAATTGTTTAAACAAATCATTGTTCAACAAATTTCCTGGTGACGTTATTTTTTTTTCATGTCAAATGAATTCGTTAATTTTTCCGAATACACATGAATTTTTTCAGAATTTTGTCACTTTTTTGAAATTTCCGTTTTCGGAAATTTCTCAAGGCTGTATTTACAATACTATTAGTTCCACGCTCCGGAAACTTCGGAATTGTGATCTACATCGTTTCCACAATAACATATCCAAAATTCAGATTTTTTTTCTCCACTTTTCAAAATCGAAAACGGAAATTTAAAAAAAGTGACAAAATTCGGAAAAAATTCATGTGTATTCGGAAAGATTAACGAATTCATTTGACATGAAAAAAAATAACGTCACCAGGAAAATTGCTAAACAATGATTTGTTTAAACAATTTGTTGATAACTTTTGGGCATTATCATTATTGAAAATGAATACTCTTATCATCTTGATTGTGGTTGATTTTTTTCCGATTTTTATCTCATCTCGAAGTACTCAATATTGACGACGAGACTCACTTTCGGTTCAGATTGTATGGCCTATACATCCTTAAAATGCGCGTCTGACGAGAATTTCCAACGGATTTTTTTTTTTTTTTTTTATGGAGTATAAAATTCAACCGAACAAAACAAAACAACAACGCTTGTCTTTTTCGTAAGCGATTTTGCTTCTGCGCGCAAAATTGTCTCCAAATGTGAAGGCCCACCTGAAAAATGTGGTTAAAAGCTTGTTTACACGTATATTGATTTCGGTAAAAAAAATCAGGTGTCTGCCTTGTTCGTGAGGAACTTGTCTCTCACATCGTCCGAGTCCGAGGTAAGGAACCTGATCCAGCGAATGACCGGTGTCCAGATAATGAAGATCAAGAAAATCAATCACTTCGCATTTCTGCACTACGAAACTCGAGTACAAGCCCAACGTGTCCTGGACATCATGAGGCGTGAGTTCCTTTCTTTCGTTGTTCCACAGATTTTGTTTATCAATCATAATTCACAGCTGACCCTGCTCGTCCCGCTCATCGTCGAATATAAATAAATAAATAACAAATGCATATAAACAAACGTGTATCTGCTATAGCACATTTCTTGTTAAGAGAAGCCAAGTACACTGGAAATTCTGAATCCTGTTATATTTTTGAAGCGCAGCGTCGGGAGAAAATCGGCCAATGTTTACAAACAACGTCCTCCGACTATTTTGATCCTATCTTCAACGATTTTCAATTCTCGCGTATCAGAATTTCTTGGACAATGATCGATTCTACGGTTTCAAAATTGTCCCATAGATTCGCGCGTGAGCGAGGAAATATCAGATTGGGAATTCACGTGGGCAAAGCCGATCCGAAAGTCGGAGAAATTGCAGGAACGTTTGCGCTGCGCAAAGAGCGGTTCTCAGAACGCCGATCAGGCCCAAAACGAAGATCAGAATCGAAAGAGTCAATCTCAGTTCATCCAGAAGGACAAGAAGAAGAGAATCACCAACAGAAAAGTCTCGGTTCCGTTCGAATGCAACAATAATTACGCTCGCAAGGATCGTTCCACCTCCCCGGACTCCGTCGGCGTCTCTTCGACCACTTCGAACTCTATGATTAATCAGAGCATCGTGGCACCGATCATCGATTATCAACCGATGGAGAATTACAATCGGATGATGAATGTGAGTCCTTCGACCATGGCGATCGACGACAACCAGGGATACTACAGACAGCCTTCTCACAACGACGATTTGACCGCCACTTACCATAAGGCGTTGGCAGAACTTGCGGCCGTAGGGTTCAAAGCCAATCTACGATACATGTACTGGACCGATGAGACTATGACGAAGTACTTCTGCAAGGTAAATTATTTAGAGGAAATTTAGATGTTATTCTTGCTTCATTTTCGTCATTGTATTGTATTTTGTTAATTGAATTATTGTACTTGGGGAAGCGATTGATATATTTTGGTGAGTCGTTTTTAGACAGAATACATCGTCTGACGATTTTAGGACAAAACAGAGAGATTTCTACATCCGAAAATCAGGAATTTTTTTTAGTACTTGAAAACTAAAAATTCACAGTTTCATCGATGGAAGCATATTTTTCAATGTTCAAATTATCTCTCTGAATTTTTATACGGAAATATAACGCGTCGTCTTGCTTCAGTATTTCGACGACCGCTATTAATATTGTCTTATGTTTTCGTTTCCATTTGGAAAAGACCTATCTGAAAATGGCTCGGGGTGAAAGACTTATCTCCTATGCTTATACACAGGACTTAAGTCTTTTACCCCGAACCATTTTCAGATAGGTCTTTTCCAAATGGAAACGAAAACATAAGACATTATTAAGGATGTATAGGCTATACAATCTCAACCAAAAGTGAGTCTCGTCGTCAATATTGAGTACTTTGAGATGAGATAAAAATTGGAAAAAAATCAACCACAATCAAGATGATAAGAGTATTCATTTTCAATAATAATAATGCCCAAAAGTTATCAACAAATTGTTTAAACAAATCATGGTTTAACAAATTTCCTGGTGACGTTATTTTTTTTTCATGTCAAATGAATTCGTTAATGTTTCTGAATACACATGAATTTTTTCAGAATTTTGTCACTTTTTTGAAATTCCCGTTTTCGATTTTGAAAAATGGAGAAAAAAAATCTGAATTTTGGATATGTTATTGTGGAAATGATGTAGATTACAATTCCGAAGTTTCCGGAGCGTGGAACTAATAGTTTTGTAAATACAGCCTTTAGAAATTTCCGAAAACAGAAATTTCAAAAAAGTGACAAAATTCTGAAAAAATTCATGTGTATTCAGAAAGATTAACGAATTCATTTGACATGAAAAAAAAATAACGTCACCAGGAAATTTGTTAAACCATGATTTGTTTAAACAATTTGTTGATAACTTTTGGGCATTATTATTATTGAAAATGAATACTCTTATCATCTTGATTGTGGTTGATTTTTTTTCCGATTTTTATCTCATCTCGAAGTACTCAATATTGACGACGAGACTCACTTTTGGTTGAGATTGTATAGCCTATACATCCTTAATAGCGGCCGTCGATTTGTTCAAAATTGACTTACTGGGTCAGTTTGACTATTATGATAGGTGTGATTACTACGAGTTGATAATAATGCACACAGAAGTAATGAAAACGGTATACTGAATCAATATTTGACGACAATCCATGACACAATTGTGTCTCCACTACTCCTGTGTGCAATATCATTAACATATTCCACTCAAGCCATGGTCGAACGTTGATTGGAGGTAATGTCTGGTAACGTCAAAAATACTCAGATGATCTATTTTTGTCGAAGTTTGTCATAAATCATAATATAGAGCGAAAAATTTCTAAGAAATTCACAGATGCTCCAGTGATATGGACCTAAACCGTATAAAATCATCGGAAAAATTGAGAAAAGTCGAGTAAAATCGTGTGTGACAACATTCGAAATTCGCCATAGACAATTATTTCGGATTTCAGGCCTACTGATCATATTATCACGTATTTTCAAACCTCATATTTCTCGTTCTCTCCATTCTACAATCCTCAACATTTCTTTTACAGATCGTCCTCGAAAGGAACGGATGCGAATGGAGGAGCTACCAAGGCTATCCTGCACCCACATTGAACGAGGCGATTCAGCTCACAGTGCAGAATGCTTACCCATCATTGCAGTCGATGCTGATGCACGGGGTCAATTAGTTGGATGACTGATAGGGGATTTGAGGAGGTGATATTGATGGGAGTTTAAATCATTGTTAAAGGAATGAATTTCTATGATTGAAGTTCCATTTTTACTATACATACTGAATTCCTAATGACTGAACAGTCCGAAGTTGCAGAAATTAGCCATTTCTCGATATATGAGCATCTACGAGTTCAAATTAATTATTTTTCCACTTTTTATACGAATTAAGACGTTTGACAAAAGTTGAACAAAGTTCCTATTAATTATATGAACCGTGTCAGGATTTGATACGTTGACGAGATAAGAATGCGAGTCTGATGAAATAATTTTGTCAAAGAATTAACGTAGCGCGTGAGAACGCTTGGAAAGATGCAATTTATTATCCGCGTTGTTAATCGATAATTTTACTGCCCTAATTTTATTGCATCGAGTCAATCTCAAAGTTACCAGTATATGTAAGAGATTTTTTTTTAAACATTTGACTACTTTATCGTTTTTAATCATTGTTGAAGGAAGGGATTTGTGAGATTTCGCAATAATTTCATCCCATTCCATATACTATAATAATATCGTGCGAAATATGCCTGATTTAATAAATTTCCACTTTTTTTTTTTATAGCGTTGAGACCGTTGATAAAAGTTTTGAAACCACGTGACGATTTAACGTTTTTTATAAAAAATCAAATATTTTGCTGGATGAGCATCCGGTCTAATTTAATAATTTTCAAAAATAAAAAATAATTAAATTCCTAATTAATGATTTTTCACCTCGTTAAAAAATGAAGATGTGCTAAAATTTAGAAATTTTCGACTTATTATAAGCTCTATTGATTCTATGTTTATACATATACTATAATATTGTGTGAGATGAGCATGCAAAGTGCAATCAGATAATTTCCCACATTCTTTAAGAATTAACATATGTTGGAAGTTGTCAAAACGAGCTCTATCGTCCGTTTTATTAATTGACAATTCTACTATACTTAAATTTCCTTTTATCTTTGAGTTGAAAATTCGGTAGATTTGATCCATTATATTACTGCGTGTTTCGATCAATCTCAAAGTTACTTCTACATAATTTTCTAATGTTTTACTCAATGCCTGTTGAAATCATTCTAAGAAGGATTCTCTAAGATTTCATGATAATTCTGTGTTTATTGTTGTAATATCGTCCGAGACAAGCGACCAAGTCTGATTTCATAATCCATCAATATGAATCTTTAATAAGACAAAAAACAATCATAAAAAATGGAATAATTAATTTTTCACTCTTTTTGATAATTATATAACATGTCTTAAGGATGGGATATACGCAATTTATTATTCCATGACAATTACTATTATGACATTAATTGTTCGGTGATTTTACTAACTGAATTTTCCTCTACCTTTGAGTAGAAAATTTCGTGCATTTGATTTATTATTATATGTATGCTATTATGTTAAAATCGTTGTTTAAGGAAGGAATACGTGATGATTCCGATTTCGCTGTATGTAATACCATATAATTCTAGTCTAAGTTGCAAAAACAATTTATTGTACTATCCGTTCTATTAATTAATAATTTCTATCCAAAAGATTAAAAATTGTTTCGTTATTTATTTTACTGTATTTTTTTTTTTTTGCAATTAATTTATGCTGTGAGGAAATTAACTAAAGTCCATTTCCATTTTCGACTCCTTTATGGCATTATCGAAGGTGATCGGTAACTTTAAGTTTTAAGTTAGTTTTGTTAGAGGTAAGTGAATTAAAAAAAAAAAAACCAGGTTTCAAGACGTTTCGTCTTTTGCTATTTGAATGTTTATGTATAACAAGTTTTTTTTTTTTTTTTTTGTATATTTTGATTTCTCTTCGTGTAAATTTAACAATATAACAACAGTTACTATAATATACCATAGCGTTTGCATATTTCGATTTCTGTTCCAAAACACACAAGTACAAAAAAACATTTATATACCTATATATGTGGTGTGGATTATCCTGTAGACGTTCTGTATGTATGAAATTATTTGACATTGAATAAAAATTACACAAACGTAATTATTTATTATACTTATATCGTAATAAATAATACTAAAATCTATGGCGCAGGCACAACATTATTATTAACAAATCAACAACGCTAAATATTTTTTCATTTTGTCTAAAAAAAAAAAATATTTTTTCTTATCCCATATATCTTATTATTATTATGTATAAAGTTATAACGTAATCTGGGGAAGAGGGGAAAAACGGCGCGAAGAGTTATATCCAAACGCTATCATTCAAGAAAATCATATAATATACCTTCATTGCATTGAAGTTTAGATACACTATAAAAAATACTATAACGTCAGTACAACGCGTATTATATCGCGTAATAAAGATTATTGACATCGTAATTATTGAATAATATTAATATTTTATGTCCTGTATGTAATTGCTAATTGCTAAGTGCGCGTTAAATAAAAACCGTTTAGTACCTATATCATTTTGGCATAGTGTTAAGCGAAAATTAAAGTATATTTCACACACATTTGTGTTTCGTTCTTCTTCAATCATTACTCTATACCTACCGTAATTGATAAGAAGCATTATTTCCATTGTCGAGTTTTTCGCTGACTCGATTAGCTCGTTTATCATAATTTTGTTAGAAATATACAAGATTAGCGCGTGCGAGTTTACGGAAGTGCTGTGGAGCGGGCGCCTTCGGGCGCCCGCTGAAGGCGCGTGCGAGTTTACGGAAGTGCTGTGGAGCGGGCGCCCGCTGAAGGCGCCCGCTCGCAATAATTGGTAGGATATAGACAACATCTATGCCTGTCAATCCGCATTAAACCACCAAGCAACCACATTCGTTAAAATCCAAGTTCAAATCAAGCATAAATATATGAAAAAAAAAAAAACCAATCCTGACTACGAGACGCAATATCGTCTCAAAAACTACACCTTCGTAGTTGTGAGTAGCTTAACGTATCTCGCCCTGTGAGTGATCTCGAATTCTTCAGCCGGAAGGAAGCACTGTCCCTGAATCCGCGTGGGCCGTGTTTTGTTGATGAGGCTGCGCCCTGCCCAAAGCGCAGCGAATACTAGGGCGCAGGCGACCACGATGACTGCGAACAAGACGATCTCGAGCTTAGCCCAGTGTCTGGTGGCTCCTCTGACAGTAACGTCGACGCACCTTTGCGACGAGTGCTCAGATTCCTGCTGCAGAGTAGCGCAGACCCTGTACGGTCCTTGGGCGAGGTCAGTTACAGTCGCGAAGCTCCTGCTGCAGTTCAGTTTCCGCTCCCTGATTACAGTCTCTGCTGAAAATACGACTAGACTGAGATCGCAGTCCTCAGGGTCGCGGGAACTCCTACCGACGAGGCTAACGTCGACGTAGAGAAACCCGTCGTCGGACGCGTTTGTCCTTATCGAGGCGACCCTCGTCGCTCCGGCAGTCGACGAGGGCCTCTGTTTCAGAGTCGTCGTGCGCTCCAGGGTGAAGACGTCGGTGCATCCCAGGTCCCCCAGCTCCATGACGAGGTCGTCGAGGGACGGTACGATCATTACACAGTAACGATAGCTGTGTCCAGCCTCGAGTCGCAGAGTGGTCGGCAGGGTCACCGGAAGAGTACAGGGGTCTGTCATCTCTCGCGACTCGCAGCCCAGGGGCTGCGTTTCTATGGCCACTTCGCTGCCCCCGCTGATCTCGTAGACGATCAGACTGTCGCAGGAGTACGGTGTGGAGCAGGAGTCGACGTTCCAAAGGAGATTGACTCCGCCCGACTCCAAGTAGTCGAATCTCTTGAAATTGATGCGACTTCTGGTACCGGATACCGCGGATGATCCGAAGGAAGGAACTGGCTCTCCGCAGAGTAAACTTCCTGGCGACACTTGAGCCAGGATTCCGTTCTCCAGAGCCGGGGGCGTCGCGCAGACCGCGGAAGTCTTGTCCTCGTCCGATAGAGTAGTCGAGTTTGTCAGCCAGTTGGCAAAGTCGAGGAGGGTACAGTCGCAGTTCAGGGGATTGTCCGACAGCGAGAGCTTGTTCAGCTTCAAGCTCGGAGTGAGAACGTCCGTCGCTACCATGCTTATGTCGTTATCGTCCAGACGCAGATCCTGAAGGTTTCTCAACGGGATTATCAAGTCTGCCGTCAACGAACGTAGGAAGTTATGCGTCAGGTCGAGGCTCGTGAGTTTCTCCAAATGCGCCAGCGAAGCGTTGGACACTGCGACTATTCGGTTGTTCGCCAAGTCCAGCTTCGTCAGGGTCGTCAGATTCCTGAATGCGTGGTCCTCCAGTACGTCGATCTGTTCCGAATCACAGGTCATGATGAGAGAACACTGAGTCATAGATCAACAAGGAAAAGGAGCATTGCGTACCTGGTTGTTGCTGAGGCTGAGGAACGTGAGGTTTGGAAGACCTTGAAGAGCTCCGCTCTGCACCTTGACGAGTTCGTTACCGGAAAGAGTGAGGAATCTGAGATTCGGCATACGGGGTAGCAGCGTCTGTGTGGTTGGTCCGATGAGCAAATTGCTCGACAGGTCAAGCTCCTCAAGGTTCTGCAGTCCTCTGAGCGCGGATAGGGCGGATACGCTCAGACGGTTTCCTCCCATTCTGAGTGACCTGAGTGAATCGAGACTGGGAAAAGCCTGAGGCGACAGTTGGGACAGTAGATTATCGCTCAGGTCTAGATAGGTGAGGTTCGTCAAGCCCTGAAACAGTTCCATGCACGCATTACGACGATTAACCGCCGAGGATCGTCTCATAAGAGGGTGAAGTCACTCACGGCGAATGAATGAGCCTCAAGTGTCTTCAGCTTGTTGTGCGACAGATCGAGCCTCTCAAGACCGATCAAAGACCGCAGAGCGGGACTCGGCACAGAGTCCAAGAGATTATTGGGCAGGCCAAGAGCCTGCAAGTGGACGGCTAAGGCGGAGAACGCGTTTTCATTAACGCGACGAAGGGCCCCGGTGGATACGACCAGTCCGTGCAGAGGAACACCCTCCAGAAATCGAGCCGGAAGTACCGATGTACCGGAAACCGTTATGTCCAGGATCGACACAGTCCCGGCGCGGAACAACCGCAGTCGTTTGCTGATCACCTGCCGCGAAAGAATCGTCGATTCTTCATCATAATTTCTGGGGGTAAGAAGTAAGAACAAACCATCCAAGACCGAAAATTGTTCATGTTTTGTTTTTGACAACACTACTCCAAAGGAGAGTTATTGATTCTAGTCCTTCCTCATACGGAAGCTAGGAACCCAGAAAAGCGTCAGCAAGAGAGTTGTTGATGAAATGGTACCGAGAAGCTTCGTCTTGTTTGATTTTGGATGGTTTTTTCTCGACTTTTAGGACCCAAGAACTGAGGATGGTTGAATGTTCATCAGGCACTTCGATGAATTGTCACGATCATGACATACCTGCAACGCAGTCTTGTCCCCTGTACATCTGAGAGTGTGAGGAAAGTCGCAGGAGCACTCGACAGCGAGTTGTTTCGTTATGTTTGGGCATTTCCAATCGTTTTCAACAATTACTTCGGGAGAACGAGCGTCTCTCGCCGAGAGAGCGTCGTTCTCCTTAAGGGTATCCGAAACTGCAACAACCAGGTAGACTAGCACCTGGACGAGCAGTAGGTTTCCGGGTAGCTTCGACATCCTGGAGAAATAATCGAACAATCTTTTGTTGTTTATTTTTCTTTCTATCTAAAAACCGGCGTACACAGATTTGGAGCAGTTTTGATACACCGTCAACTTCAGGTGACTGACTAAAATTTATTGTAGCGATAAAAGATAACCCAAAAAAATATTTATAAATTCCTTGTATTACTTTCATGTCACACCAGTTTTATTCTGAATTATGGCTCGCCGCGAGGGAAGATGTGGAAAAACTGATACGAATGGACCAAAAGCTCCGAGAAACCAACGGGGAAAAATCAAAAGATAAAACATCGGGGCAATTAGTCCCGATGTACATCAGGCACTGAGTTTCTCTAATCAATTCCAAATGCGATGTTCGTGTAGTAGAAGTTTATCTATAGACGATTGAATGCGATTACAGATATCGGGAATTAGTCCGTCGCCTCACACTCTGTCACGATCAAGTTTGTCAGTCTCAAAAACGCGAGCTCATCAAACAAGTCCTGAACTGCGCTATCGGCCGGATGCTGGAGTACAAACGACAATTGGTTCTTGTTCAGTGCACGGAATCAACGTGAGTGAACTTGAATAATCGTGCTCAAAAACTAGTCCAGTAATAATGGAAAAAGCTACTATACAGCACAAAAATTACATACCTTCTGATGTTGATGGCAAGGTTTCTTGATTCAAGTCACAGTCAGTTCACCAGCGGTCTCAACCTTTACGCTATGATCAAAGAGAGGGTATGTTGGATTAGTGCGATGTGCAGGTTCGCACATTCAGTGCGTGTGATCGAAATTCGCATGAAATTTGCTAAACAAAAATAGGAATTGCATAAGATTTGATAAATCGAAATTCTGCCGTTCTATATGACGTAATATGATCTACTAATGATAGAGTTGACGCGATTCCAGATTCTATAGCAAAAATTCAGTCACCTTGTCTTTCATAAAAAATTGTACGTTGCACATTTTTGGAGTCTGAGGATTTTTTAATTGAATATCAATTATAATTGTGAGGTATGTGTTACTCTTTTTTACTCTAATTAACGGATTACGTCCCTCAGGTACGCGGACGACCTTTTGATACCGATGAAACTGACCCCCGACGACATCGGCTGGCGAAAACCGTCCTACTTTATAACAGACCGACAATCTCATCTGGACAACCGCAAGAAATATATAAATGACCTGATCGAGCAGGTAGATAAGCAGCCTGCCTACACACACCCATGCATAATGCATCAGATATAGCTCTAGCTTGACCGCATCTATGTATGGTCCATAACAGGGTCTCGTACAGAGTCGAGTTTTCTACCGTAGAATTATTGAACGCGATCCTTTATCACAAAAATGTTCACTCAACATTCAATGAAATCTTTCAACGGGCTTCTCACAGAAGCTGATATTAGCAGCTATGGAGAATTCAACGAAAAATTCTGCGACTTCTATTCCCGCAAAAACCGAATCGGGAGCGACTTTACCGCGGCTTTCCCTCCGCGAAACCGAAGCGGAAATCGATCCGAATCTCTTGCTGCCGATGCGCGTTGAGACCCCCGAAGAAACCGCGGCGAAAATCGCCCGCCAGGAACTCCAAGCCGCAGTTTTACTCATACAGACTCACGACAGAGCCAGAAAAGCCAGGATCATTGCAGCCCAGTGTAAATCACGATCCGATACTGCAGCAATCCAATTTCCGTCTTTTCATCGGCCCCCTTCTTCGGTTACAGTGAAGCGAAGCAGTGATTACAAGAAGAAGCTCCTGGCCGGCGAATTAGAGGCGAAGAAGCACGACAGACGTACGAAGGTCAGAGCTGCTGTGACGATACAGAAATGGTGGCGAGGATACGCGGTTCGATTGCACATGAAAGAGAGAAGTAACCGGGTGGAATCGATCCTGGGGATGTCGATACCGAGCTGGAGGTCCCGCAAAGTGTTTGATACGGACGAGGAGACCACGAAACGGAGGCAACTCATGCAACCGGAATACGTCGCGGCGACGGCGAAGGCTACTTCCGGCGAGAACGCGAGGGTATGCGGTATATAATTCGTTACAAAAGCCGCGTCCTTCACGTGACCAAAAATGTCGGTTGAGATTATTGCATAGTTACGTAACTCACCTGTATATAACGTCCGTGTGTGTCCTCGGGGAGTTTTTCACGACGATCGGCTCGCTGCAGTCTTCGATGTTCTCCTATTTACTCTGGCACCGGTCTCCTCCGGGTAGAGTGACGTCCCCTTCTCCCAATCGGGGGGAGTATGTGCCCTTCTTAATCGTCTTCTGAACGCGTCTGTAGTCCTCTCTCGACTTCGGACACTGCATCTTTGACCCAAAGATATCCGCGGATCCGCGTTCAACTGCCGATGATCAATAACAACAATTAGGAATCGCGGTTGATCGATCGTTCGATCGGACGTTGAATCAATTTCCCATCAAAGGTACACCGCATTCGGGGCCCAGGATTGATGGAGGACATAACCGATGAGATACGAGAGTGGTTCGTACTGTGGTACAACGAGCTCGGGTTCTTCGACGCCTATCCCTTGGCCGAGGCGGGGGGCAGCGTTCTGATAGCGACGGGCCAGACCCTAACACCGGAAGAGTACCACGCGCAGCAGATGCGGAAGGTGGAAGAGGCCAAGAAATCGAACAAGGGCGGAAAGGACAAGCGAAAGCTGAAGACCGGGAGAGCACCGGAAGAGCCGAAGACCCTGAAGGGCTTGAGGGAAGCCAACGAAGACTTCATCGCCAACTGGAGCCTCCGCGACGAGTCGGGGAACCCCAACCAACGAGAGTACCTCGATCTCATCACTGACAAACTCTGCTACGAACTTCAGCTCGAGATGAGGGAAATTGTCGACGAACTTATGCGACTAGAACTTGCGACTCTGGAGGCTGCCCTGGCGAAGGACAACGCCGAAGGTGGAGGCGCGAAAGGAGAACAGAAATCGAAACGTTAGTATCAATATTATTCTTTCCAGAAGGTTGAAGAATGATGAGGTATAAGAATAATTCTTACCCTGTTTGAAGGTGTTTCTTATCCTTCTTTTTCAAATGTCAGCGTATATGAGATGGACGGTGGTCCATAGAGCGAGATAGAGGTGTAGGTATAGGAATTTGGTGAAATGATTATGAGGCCAAGCGAGCGGTGTCTCAGTGAATGAAACACAAGATTCCTGCCGGAGCGAAGAGCGTCTTCGTGGGCGTCGATGCGCGCGTGGGGGCGCACCAGGTCCGTTCAGGTATTACTGGCTCGCCACCTACTCGTGGCCTGGTAGTGACGTCATCGCAGACTATCAAATGTACGATACACATGCACACGTGCATTAAAATTCGCACTGGCGCGTCCCATCTTCGCGACACAGATATCTCGACGGTATATAAAAAGAATAAAAAAAAAAAAAAAAAAAAAAAAAAAAATGGAAATTAATTCGTTCCGCAAAGGCGATAAGGGACGCCCATGGATCTCATTACATTGTGCATTCGATGTAGCTTATCGCAGTCATGAAACCTGTGGCGAAAAATTCACCCACACGTATCCACACTATCATATCATATGCTGACTATGCAGTTTTTTTTTTTTTTCATTTCTAACGATGATCAAATCAGACGCAGAGATGCTGCCAGCTCTCTCTGACCATATGGTTCATAGTACGACATCGATATTGACGAGTGGACTCTCCCATTTTAGAGAAAAAGAAGAAGAAGAAGAAGGGTAAAAAGGGGAAAGGAAATTCTGCAAAGGGAAAAAAGGAAGTAGCTGGAACGATCGACGATCTCTTCGCCGAGCTTGTGACTTCCGGCGTAGTGCACGAATACCCGGACGTCAAGCTGAGCGACTGGAAGGGCGACGTGTCCTACCAGAATGCGGAGGCTCAGAGGGAGTCGAGGGAGGTCAGGCGGTGCCTGGGGGACGTTATCCAGCCGATAATGGAGTACTGCATCCTCCCGATCGGCTCCAGGGAAATTCACCAAGTCACTCCCTTGGTTCGATCGGTTTGCATAGTCGGTCTTCCTCGCTCGGGCAAGTCCTTTCTGGTAGACGCGATCTGCAGCGAGCTCGGGGCTCTCCTGTTCGATCTGACCCCGAAGAACATAGCCGAAAGTTACAAGAGCAAAAAGGACGTGGAGAGGCTGATCGCCATGGTGAACAAGGTGGCTCGCGCTCATCCGCCATCCCTCGTCTTCGTCGACTCTGGGCATCAGCCGTGGTGGAAGAAGATACCACCGGAAGAAAAAGCCAACAATCCTAAACGCCTAGCCGGTCCTCTGGCGAAGCTCGTTAAGGGCATTCGGCCCGGAGATCAGGTGCGTGTATTTCGTTACTTTTTTATCATCATGTTTCAGAGATTCTTCTCGATGGAATTTCAGAATTTTCGGACGACAGATGTTAAGTGCTTGTCTCGTATCTTGCCGCGCGCACCTGTTCAAAGAACGATCGAGCTTATCATATTTTCATAATAATTCCGTTCCCGGACGTTGGGTTTGCGGGCTCAGCAGCGACACCTGCAGCGGTTGCTCCGCATGTTTTACATGAAGGAGGTATAATTATCGAGTATTCATGTTTCCATCCCAGATGTTATTTCTGACGACATCGGATCAGCCCCACAAAGCCGGAAGACCGTTTCTCAAGATCCACGACAAGTTCATCCTGGTGCCGATGACCGACTACAACACGTTGTTCCTCTTCTACAAGGAATTACTGATGCGGTACCACGGGGTGGACCGGAATTTCGATTGTTCGAGCCTGGCCATCACCTCGGTGGGATTTTCGCTCGAATCAATTCGCGACGCTGTTGCAAATGTCCTGTCGGTCGAGAGGCGAATAACTCTGAAAAAACGACCGCTCCATCCCGACGAGATAATGCGGTATCTGGTCTCAAACCGGGCCGAGGTCGCAACTAAGGAGTATGAGAAGCTCCTCAAATGGGAGAAGAAGACGCCTCTTGGAAAACGTCGAGCGAAAATGGAAGCGGAGGAGCGGGTATCTCGCGCGGCCAAAGACCAGGCCCGTAAAAAACCAAAGCAGAAACGGGCTTAAACCGATCTTGAAGATTTTCAGAAACAAGATAACGGAGAGGTGAAACTTTCATTCTTGAAATCCACTCCATTCAGTCGGTACCGCATTACACTCAACGTGTATACGCTGGTATTAAATACGTGTGTGTATAGGCAGCGGCAGCAGCAACAGCACCTACGCACGTTGCACCTACGCGCGCTTCACCTACGCATACGGTCTCGGTAAGAGGATGATGAGGAGTAGGCGGGAGAGACGGGGGGAATTTTTAACAGGAAACGAACATGGAAGACTGGTTGTCGCGAGGAGTGGAGTGAAAAGATTGAATAAAAAAAATCCGGTCCCGAGTGCCGCGAGTGGGCCGAGAAACTCTTCGACGTCGGTTACCTGCAGCCGTTGACGACGATGCGATCTTCTTCCTCGTCCGCGTTCTAATCGCGATTTCGGTCACTCATCGCGTGAATTCGAGTCCTGCAGAACCGCGGGATCCTTATCAGCAGCGTGGATCTCCTTGCAATCTTATTATACTAAGCCATGCTGTGTATCGATGAATAAAAACGTGTATTCCGCAAGGCGTTCGTCTGTGTTTCCTTATCCGTTTTCCCGCCAACCGCAACCGCTCCACACACACCTGCGACGCACCAGTAATCACCTCTAAACTCTGAACTCTCTGGTACTACAGCGTCGCGCGGTTCCGCTCGTGCGTGCACCAGCTCGCGGGTATTGACTGAAAACTGCGAGCCTTCGAGTCTCGGTCGAGTATCAACAGCGGGCAGTAGGACTCGCGGAAGAAACGTGGGACTCGTACGAAGAGAGGGAGTTGGGGGGGGCGGCCAGGCCCAGGTTCCCGAGTCCCACCGTGCGGAGGGAAGAGTTGAGTAGAGAAGGAAAGAAGTGGGTGAGGGAGTCGTCGAAGGGCGGAGGGGGTCGGGGGGCGACTCGCTCGGTGGGGACCCCGTGTCTCTTTCAACATAGCATAGCCATGTATGGAGGAACGGGCCCCGAGCAGCGGCAGATACGCGACTAAGAAGAACTCAGAAGAACCAGAAGAAGAAGAAGCAGAACAGGGGGGAGGGGGAAATTCGAAGCGGAGATCGCGACGGCGGTGACAACGACGTCGATCCCGAGGACGAGGACGTCGACGAACCTCGCGACGCCCACTTGTCGCTGTGTGCAGGCGACATTTGCGGGGACCGCGCGGTACGACTGCACCGCGCGTATCACTTGGGCAACTTGCTTAGCTCACCTACGCGCGGATCCCACGACTTTCTCGATTTTCGGACTCCGCCGCTCTGCCCATGTCGTCGGGTCCTTCACTCGGCCCTAAATCTTACCCGCAGTCCCTATCTCATTAGCTATACACGAGCCGTAAAGCCCAGCGTTCGACGGACGGTTATTTACAACATCCTGAAATGAACTAGTCTCCGGAATATGATAATGCTCAAAGAGACTCTGTGCACGCGATGTGCACCGCGCGGTGTTACGCCACTAAAGATAAAATCCTCGAGCGAAGTACCGAAACTAATTCCGGGTTTGTTTTCCAAATGGGCATTAAACGACCGACGTGAATATCATTCCGCTACTGCATCATTAAAACCGCTGGATCTTCGCGGTCTCCGAACTAAAATTACGACAACGCACGTGCGGGGTTCGACAATGCGAGCGCACACGTGTCTCCCAAGCACGATAAATAGGCACGTAACACCCGCCAGCGTAAGCGATAGCGGTAGGTAAGTTGAATAGACAGAGGTACGACCGAGAGATTCGGTGTGCATGTGCCGTGGTGTGCGAGGCGGTACAACCAGCGACATGCGCGCTCGATAAAGCCACGTGAAAGTCGAAACCGGTCCGCGGCCGGGCTGCACCTTCGGCCACCGGTAACTCTCCGCAGGTTTCATCAATGGCTGAAGCAATTCGGAGTCTCGGTTCGGCCGGACCGCGCGCTGGCGGTGTCGTAATCGCACCGTGCCACGGCGTGGGCGGAGGCGGACCCGCGCGTGAATGTTACTTCGCCACACGCAGCACACGGCGCCCTCGAATCCATGCCTGGCTACCTTCGCGGTCGTATCTCCGATAGAATTAGACGGGGGGAATCGGGTTTTGGAAATCCTCGAATCAAATCTTTCGATAAACGTTGACCTAATGACTGTCGTCTTCGACGCCTCAGCCTCGTTCAGTATCAAGGAAGTTTTATTCGCTCTGAGGATTAACGTCCAAGACGTCGAAATCTTGTCTTGATGATGAAAATTGATGAAAAAAAAAAAAAAAGTTGCTCGATGACCTCGCGAATATTTTGCATATCTTTGAATTCTCGTATAATTTACAAACTTTGGAGAACGTTGAATTGCATCAGAGGCTCTATTTTTGCGTGTTATTAGAAGCGCTAATTTTCTGTTATAAGATTTTTTTTTTTTTTTTTATCGTCTTTGAGTGATAAAGAAACTTTGGTATAACCGTATGTATGTAGCGCTGCATCTCCACGATGAAAATATATGCATGAATAAATACGATACGAAGTATGCAATACCTACGTCTATATAGAGATAACTGTACTTGAAATAATGTCGAAATCTTGTTGGTCAGATCGTGTGTTTTCTACCCAACAAACTTGACATTCCGTTCATAATAAATCGAGTCGATATCTCCTCGCATTCAAAACCCACGCCAGTTCCGTGGGAAGGGGCCCTTCACCAAAAATAACAAACTAAAAAAAAAAAAAATAACATATATTCAGTATCTTAATTAGACACACACCTATCTATCGCCCTAATTGATAACCGATTTATACACACGAATGATTATCAGTTTTAATTCGTCACCTGCTGCGACAAATCTTACATGTTCGAGATTTTATTTTATTTTTTTAAAACACTTTCTTTAGCCAATTAAAATATATTTCGTAAACGCTGTATGCAGACGGTCTGATTGGTTGATCAGAAACAATTTTTTTGGGATTAGTAAATAATTAAGGTCTTGTTTGTGGGTTTTTTTTTTTTTTAGTAAATATATATTTTCGTCGATTTAGTATAAAAAACATATGTTTTTAGTTACGCTACGTGATATAAAAACTAATTTTATCCTATTATTACAACTGACTGATTGAAGAAAAGATTTTAAATCATTTTTCAACAACGACAGCGACGTATTCCTTGACGTCTTTGATATAGTTTGTTAAAAATTTGTGGTCCTTTTTAACGCTGTTGATTAATTGCTTGATGTCTTTTTCCCTGAAACAAGTTTTTTTTTTTCTTTAATTTGTTTTATTATATCGTTGAAATCGCCATCGCACTATATCGACGCCAATAGATCAATGGAAAGGTAGTTGAAATTCTGCTGTACACTGCGCAGGGGCTAGAGACAGCCACGGTACTACATCTAATGGTTATGACTTCCCTAAGTCATTTAATTTGATGGGATTAAACGGTGGGAAAAAAAACTCACCTTATAGTACCCAGAACGCATTCCACTGTGACATCGTTTGGACTAATCTCTTCGAATGGTTCAAGATTTATTGTTATTTTCATAACAAGTTGTACCTTGTAACTATGAAGTCGAAACGATATCCTGTAAGAAGTGAGAAGAAAGATGATGATCAAAGCTGGTTCTTTATTTTCTCACACCGTTTGTTCACTCATTCAAGTCATTTTATTATACCCACCGATTTCCTGTTCTATTGATAAGATGTAAATCCTGTAGCTTGTCGAATTCGAGCATGAAATCAATGAGTAATTTTATTCTCTGAGATATCAATTCCAGCATAGGCAAGACGTCCTGCGTCGTTCTGTGATGCTTCTTCAAACTATCTTGATCCAATTTCGTCAAGAGTATATTGTGGATCATGATGATATCTTCGTTCGCTGAATCTATAGAAGAAGAACATAGTTTCGATTAATCGATTCATCGAGTTTCTCGATTCATTGTCCTTCCGATTAATCGAATAATCGACGTTCAGGTTGATCCAAGAATCGATTATTCGATATTCTATAGTTTCGATGAAATGTTTCTCCGATTAATCGAGTATTCTATGATTTCGATCTATTGTTTCATAGATTAATCGATTATTCTATAGTTTCGATCTATTGTTTCTTCCATTAATCGATTATTCTATGATTTCGATCTATTGTTTCATAGATTAATCGATTATTCTATAGTTTCGATGAAATGTTTCTTCGATTAATCGATCAATATATGGTTTCGATCTATTGTTTCTTTCATTAATCGATTATTCTATGATTTCGATCTATTGTTTCATAGATTAATCGATTATTCTATAGTTTCGATGAAATGTTTCTTCGATTAATCGATCAATATATGGTTTCGATCTATTGTTTCTTCCATTAATCGATTATTCTATGATTTCGATCTATTGTTTCATAGATTAATCGATTATTTTATAGTTTCGATGAAATGTTTCTTCGATTAATCGATTATTCTATGGTTTCGATCTATTGTTTCATAGATTAATCGATTATTCTATAGTTTCGATGAAATGTTTCTTCGATTAATCGATCAATATATGGTTTCGATCTATTGTTTCTTTCATTAATCGATTATTCTATGATTTCGATCTATTGTTTCATAGATTAATCGATTATTCTATAGTTTCGATGAAATGTTTCTTCGATTAATCGATCAATATATGGTTTCGATCTATTGTTTCTTTCATTAATCGATTATTCTATGATTTCGATCTATTGTTTCATAGATTAATCGATTATTCTATAGTTTCGATGAAATGTTTCTTCGATTAATCGATCAATATATGGTTTCGATCTATTGTTTCTTCCATTAATCGATTATTCTATGATTTCGATCTATTGTTTCATAGATTAATCGATTATTTTATAGTTTCGATGAAATGTTTCTTCGATTAATCGATTATTCTATGGTTTCGATCTATTGTTTCATAGATTAATCGATTATTCTATAGTTTCGATGAAATGTTTCTTCGATTAATCGATCAATATATGGTTTCGATCTATTGTTTCTTTCATTAATCGATTATTCTATGATTTCGATCTATTGTTTCATAGATTAATCGATTATTCTATAGTTTCGATGAAATGTTTCTTCGATTAATCGATCAATATATGGTTTCGATCTATTGTTTCTTCATTAATCGATTATTCTATGATTTCGATCTATTGTTTCATAGATTAATCGATTATTCTATAGTTTCGATGAAATGTTTCTTCGATTAATCGATCAATATATGGTTTCGATCTATTGTTTCTTCCATTAATCGATTATTCTATGATTTCGATCTATTGTTTCATAGATTAATCGATTATTCTATAGTTTCGATGAAATGTTTCTTCGATTAATCGATTATTCTATGGTTTCGATCTATTGTTTCTTAGATTAATCGATTATTCTATAGTTTCGATATGATTTCTTCGATTATTGTTTCATAGATTAATCGATTATTCTATATATTGGTTTCGATCTATTTTCTTTCGATTAATCGATCAATATATGGTTTCGATCTATTGTTTCTTCCATTAATCGATTATTCTATGATTTCGATCTATTGTTTCATAGATTAATCGATTTTATAGTTTCGATGAAATGTTTCTTCGATTAATCGATTATTCTATGGTTTCGATCTATTGTTTCATAGATTAATCGATTATTCTATAGTTTCGATGAAATGTTTCTTCGATTAATCGATCAATATATGGTTTCGATCTATTGTTTCTTTCATTAATCGATTATTCTATGATTTCGATCTATTGTTTCATAGATTAATCGATTATTCTATAGTTTCGATGAAATGTTTCTTCGATTAATCGATCAATATATGGTTTCGATCTATTGTTTCTTTCATTAATCGATTATTCTATGGTTTCGATCTATTGTTTCTTCCATTAATCGATTATTCTATGATTTCGATCTATTGTTTCATAGATTAATCGATTATTTTATAGTTTCGATGAAATGTTTCTTCGATTAATCGATTATTCTATGGTTTCGATCTATTGTTTCATAGATTAATCGATTATTCTATAGTTTCGATGAAATGTTTCTTCGATTAATCGATCAATATATGGTTTCGATCTATTGTTTCTTCCATTAATCGATCATTCTATGATTTCGATCTATTGTTTCATAGATTAATCGATTATTTTATAGTTTCGATGAAATGTTTCTTCGATTAATCGATTATTCTATGGTTTCGATCTATTGTTTCATAGATTAATCGATTATTCTATAGTTTCGATGAAATGTTTCTTCGATTAATCGATCAATATATGGTTTCGATCTATTGTTTCTTTCATTAATCGATTATTCTATGATTTCGATCTATTGTTTCATAGATTAATCGATTATTCTATAGTTTCGATGAAATGTTTCTTCGATTAATCGATCAATATATGGTTTCGATCTATTGTTTCTTCCATTAATCGATTATTCTATGATTTCGATCTATTGTTTCATAGATTAATCGATTATTCTATAGTTTCGATGAAATGTTTCTTCGATTAATCGATCAATATATGGTTTCGATCTATTGTTTCTTCCATTAATCGATTATTCTATGATTTCGATCTATTGTTTCATAGATTAATCGATTATTTTATAGTTTCGATGAAATGTTTCTTCGATTAATCGATTATTCTATGGTTTCGATCTATTGTTTCATAGATTAATCGATTATTCTATAGTTTCGATGAAATGTTTCTTCGATTAATCGATCAATATATGGTTTCGATCTATTGTTTCTTCCATTAATCGATTATTCTATGATTTCGATCTATTGTTTCATAGATTAATCGATTATTTTATAGTTTCGATGAAATGTTTCTTCGATTAATCGATTATTCTATGGTTTCGATCTATTGTTTCATAGATTAATCGATTATTCTATAGTTTCGATGAAATGTTTCTTCGATTAATCGATCAATATATGGTTTCGATCTATTGTTTCTTCCATTAATCGATTATTCTATGATTTCGATCTATTGTTTCATAGATTAATCGATTATTCTATAGTTTCGATGAAATGTTTCTTCGATTAATCGATCAATATATGGTTTCGATCTATTGTTTCTTCCATTAATCGATTATTCTATGATTTCGATCTATTGTTTCATAGATTAATCGATTATTCTATAGTTTCGATCTATTGTTTCATAGATTAATCGATTATTCTATGGTTTCGATCAATTGTTTGGATTAATCGATGAATTATACCGATTAATAGCTTATCAATGAATCGAAAAGTCTCGATTGATCGATTTATCGGAAGGCGTTAATTAATCTTGCAGCTCTACTTATGGTAATCACCTCCCAAAAGTGAAATGATCCGAATATCTTTGATTATTCTAGGAGTAGTCAATTCTTCTGCGGCTTCTAAATGTATCACGACGACGAGAGACTTTGAGATGAAATCAATCGCGAGTTTCTCCTTGTCTATGGATCTTATTTCCCAGATGCAGTTATCGCTGAAACGGAAACCAGACTATATTCCATGTTTTATCCGTGGATATTCAATATTTACCTTTTACTACGATTCTCTAATTCTTCGCAGAACATAACGAAACAGCAATCCTCGTTATGGTCAAGAAATTTGCTTGGTTTCAAGGGACTTGCGATCTTACAATTTTCTACATTAGAAACTTCACCTTTCTCGAACACTTGAGGCAGTTCAATTGTCTCTGTCTCAGAATCCGAGTTCGGATGCAAAATTGATTCATCTTCTAGGACAGAACATTCATCCTCTCCCAAATCGTCCTCGATTCTTTTAAACTCCTCTACCACCGCCTTTGCATCTTCGTTACATTCCAGCATTGAATTGTTCTTATCTTCTGGAGAATATGAGGGAATTTTAGCGACTTTTTCTGGCTCCTCTTCTGATCCAACGCGATTGTTAGCAGTCTCTATATCCTCGAATGCTCTACTTTGCTTTTCGGGCGATTCCTCAGCCTCTTTTAAAGATATGTCCATCGTTTTGCTCGCAATATTGTCTTGCAATGGAGGCTCTACAGGGGATAAACCCTTATCTTCAGAACCAGAGTCTGTAACTTTGATCCGTTTGGAATTGGGAGCGAGGGTGTTTGAAGAATTGTCGCTAATCGCATGGCAAGATTCGTCATGTACCATGCTCTGCGCTGAATCGTGTTCAGAGTTTATACTGATCGACGAATTACAGGATTCGATATTATCGACATCCATAATCTCGAGAGACTTTCTCTTCTTACTATTCCTCGTCTCTTTTTCAGTCGAAAGATAATTTTTCTCTACAGATTTTGATCCGGAGTCCAAAGTACCGCATAAATCTACGATCGGTACCGCAGGCTTTTCTGCGATTGATAAATCGGAGCTTTTATTATCCATCATTAACGGATTTTCGGATGTTCTCCGCTCTTGTTCGCTCTGAGATTCCTCCTCGTCAAATTGGTTCGAAGCTGAGCCAGCTATTCGCTCTGTTAAATTTTGTTCAGGACTTGGGAGACACGAAGCTTCTTCCACTACCGCGGTAACATCAACGTCGTAATCGTCTAAGATTTCAGTCTCATCTTGTCCCATCGGAAGATTCTCCTCGGCTTCATCCTCCGCTGTTTGTACTCTAGTTATGGCTGTGGTGAATTCCATTCCAGATTCGTTCAAGAAATTCGTTCTAATATCTTGAGATTCGGTATGTTCTACGACCTCCATTTCTGTGCTCAGAGGAATGATTCGGCCTGTATCGCTTCCATCTGGAATTTTTAGCGTACCGATAGCTTCTGTCATCTCACAGTCGGCGTCGTTGAAGCAAATCGTCTCATTGCCTGATTTAAATGTACGAAAGACTGGATTTACTTCTTTTTCGTTCTGGAAAATTTGAGATTCAGCCATATTTTGTTTAAGTAACTGGATTTCAGGTAGCTCCCTCATGACCGTATTAACGGCCTCGGTCACATCGCAGCTGGAATCGTTGAAGAACACGGTATAATTGCCCGCTCCAACGTTCTCCTTGTCTGGATTAATATCGGTGGCTCTGGGGCTATCGGTAGTCAGATTTCTAGCACGGCTCAAAACCGACTCCGGTTGATATTTTATCGGAGTTAAATCCATGACGAAATTGTCAAATATTATGGTGCGGTCTTCGATATTGGGATCCGTCTCGTCCAGTTCTTCATTCTGCGATGTCTTCTGGCTCGAAATAACTTGCGTGAACTTCATGTCTCCGTCGCTGCTATCGAACACCGTCGTCTTTTCCATATCCCTCAGGTCTGCTTCCTCAAAAGGTCTATCGATCGAAACCATGGGCTCGATTCCTCCGATAGTTTCTGTGGTGTCCAAGTCGACAGCGTCGCCAAGTATAGTCTTTGAAGCAACGACGTTCGACCCTATCGCCTTGGTCATTTCAATTTCCATGCTCGTGTTGAAGAATATCTTTGTCGCCGAATTATCAGCCCCGTTTTGATGCATGGTAGGAAATGTTTCAGGTATCCTGGGGTCCTGGTCGTCGTCCAGAACGTCATAGCCAGCTTGTTTCATCATGATATCCAAATTATCGCCACATTCGGTCCGAGTCTCAAACGCCCCGTCATTTTCGTTGCTGAGTTCGCCAGATTTCGAATTCGTGTGATCCGGTTCTTCGTAGGTACTGTCCCAGATGGTTCCCTGCTCTTTGTGGTCGCAGAATTCTCTGCGCAGAAGAAACGAACCAGAACAATGCTTTAAATGTTACGAAAATATGTGAATATATGAAAACAACGGAGTTATTCTTTCTGAAATTGTCTTACTTGACGTGCTTCTTTTCTGCAAAGCTAACACGCCTCTTCTTTGTAGTATCTGGACTATTTTCCGTCGATGAACCATTGAAATCAACATCTTGAAACGGCTGACGACTCTTCGGAGGCTTCAGGATCTATGCGATGAAGAAAATAGAGGTGAAATTATTCAGAGTTGAACGATGAGTATAAACTTTGTACAGCAAATTCAGAATTCAATTGTTTTTCAAAAAACCTCACCGAAGATCGTCTCTGGCTGTTCCCCGAGGAAGTACTTCTTCTAGGAAGCCTGAAAAACCGATATTTGTTCATCAACTGTAGTTCAACAGTCGTTTAGACTCAATTTGAGACGTTTTTTAAAAACTAAGTCAGAGTCAAACTATATTGCTCCATATAGCTTCAATTTGCCTCCGTACGGTGTACGCAGACCATTAATCAAAGCAGAGAGCACCAGAAATCAGACGTTCATATGCACAAAACGAGAGAAGATTGTGTCTATGGGTCGAATAATGGCTTAAGTTGACATAAGTTTTGGTAAACAAAAGGCAAGTGAAGATTCAACTTCCCTATCCCACGCTCCGCTTGTTATGGTCACCGCAGCGTTAAAAGTTGATGTACAGAACACCTAGATCAGCGACTCTAAAAAAATGACTTAAGTCGACTTCAGACGTTATTAGACTCATAGGGTCAATTAGAGACTTAGATACTAAATTGTGAGATAAAAAACCTACTTTCTTACGCATTTTGATCATGAAAATTAATTAATTATAGACAATACAAAAACATGGTTCTCACATTGTTATCTTTTTTTTCTTCGGGTTTTGATCTTCTATCCACTCTAAATATCACACATAGCAAACACCTGACATAGGATTCTCGAGTCTGGGCGAATAAACACGAAAAACTGTCTTCTTATTCGTCATTAACGGAACTATATCATTGAAACATCACTTAAGCCGCTAAACAACTAGAAACAATATTTTGAATTTGAACCGTTGTATACAAGCTAGGTTAGGAAACATTCTTTGTACGTCAATCATAGTATCATACTTCACTCTTGCCAACTGCAGCCACTGATATACAAGCACTGATATACCGTGAGTTTCTCGTTATGCGGGCCACTGGGTGCGCCTGAAGCAGGCAACCGTACGTACATCCCATAGTACGTACGGTTGCCTGCTGCAGGCGCACCGAGTGGCCCGCATAACGAGAAACTCACTGTATATGTATATATGGGGTATTCAATGCGAAGCGGGACAGGTTTCGGAAGAGGGTCGGCGAATTTGACGTCCGTCCAGAATCTCGTCCCTTACTACCTTGCAACAAGTTTTCCGGAGTTTTAGACCCTGATTGGTTTCTGATTGTCCGTGAGGAGCGATTAAAGGAATTGTCTTAGGGTCTACTCGATTCACTTGAAAATTTTACTGAACCTAGTTAAGGTGGAATGAAAGTCACGTGACCTCGATATGACTTACACTTGGAATTTTCAAACGCTATTTTCTCAGCCAAAACACATTCGATTGATGTGAAATTGATATCAGTGACGTAGAAAAACTCAATGAAGGGGCTGCCAATCGTGGATTTTCGAATATCGAAAGACATAATCACAATTTTGTGTAACAATATTGTTCCGTAACCCAAGGAGGTGCTGCCCCTCGTGGAGAGAGGCAGCACTTCAATGATCATTTCAATAAAGTCCTGGTAACGAAAAATATATTGTTCGTAAAAAAAAATTTTCAATAATTTATTGCCGACGAAGAAAAAAAAAGGGGTGGCTTAAAATTTTACCATAATTTTGTGATACCTTTAACTATGTTCAGTGAAATTTTCAAGTAAATCGAGTAAACCCTAAGAAAATTTCATTAATCGCGCCTCACGGACAATCAAAAATCAATCAGGGTCTGAAACTCCGGAATAGTACATTGTGTATCAAGGGCGCAAAACACTATTTTTCGAGTGTGAAATTTGCAGTACGAGCCGAAGGCGAGTGTACTGCAATCACACTCGTCAAAATAGCCTCGCGCCCGTGTTGCACACAATCATAGTATAATAAGAAGAGCGTACTTATAGTATCATATATCTTGTAAATCTTACATCAACCTCGAGGTGACTATCTTATCGCAAGAAACTCGCACAACTGAACTTTGAAACTGCGTCGAAATATATATGTATATATATACAATACAAATATACTTTATCAATATTAATTCAACACAGCTGATGTCCATGAACGTAATTTGGAGAAAAAGTAACAAAATTTAAAAATTCCTTCGATTCAAGTCAATTTTAACGCACAGCAGGAAATATAAAGAGTATGGCATTTTGCGACCGGGTGTGAGAAAAACTCGTTGCAAGGTAGCAAGGAACGAGATTCTGGACGGACGTCAAATTCGTCGACCCTTGGCCGAAACCTGGCCCGATTCGCGTGGAATACCCCATATATCAGTGTACGAGTGTGATTTGATGTCCGCCAAGCTCGACGGCCAAGGTTATCCTCGCGCTCTGATTGGGTGGCTCGAAGCGATCGACCAATCACAGCGCGCTGTCGATTCGGTCGAGCGCGTGAAGAGAAATCACCCATAATCCCTCGCGGTATCGAATAATATTTCAGTTTACAGACGGTAGAGCATGTGTTTGTACGTTTGGAAATATTTGGAAAATAGGCTGTTTTTCTATGATTTTAATTAGTATTTTATTTGCTATAAACAAGGGTGACATAAGCGTCTGGTTTTAGGAAAAGTGGAGAAAATATTCGGACGGATTTTGGTGTCTTTTAAACCCCCCAAAAACCATCCAGGATTCGCAATGGTGAGTTGTAAGCTTCTGTTACACATTTGATTGGTCATTTTTTAGGTTACGGACGACCTGACATTCTCCTACTTTGCCCAACTATTTCACTACCTATACGCAATTCATTAATTTATATCGTAGCGATAGCGCTGCTACACGTAACGTGAACGTTCTTTCCTCAAATATATCTAGATGTCATTTTCTCTTCCACATGCGTGAAACAGTCGTTAAAAATTCATTACACAGTCTGTTGCAGAATTTCTCAAAGGTTTACCGTCCCACGACGAAAACAATTTCGCTAATTTTCATACGGATAATGGAAACAGAACGTGCGTCAAGAGACCGTCCGTCTATTTGCCCACGAAGGACTACCCGTCGGAACAAAGTACAGGAAATCAATATTTGTATAAGTGTTTGTTTTTCTTTAAGCTTGTTCTAGATTGTTAATTTTATTTATCCTGTTTTTAGTTATCGTGACAGAGAAGGCGACGATTCTATTGAGGTACCTTCACCAGCAGTGGGATAAGAAGGTGAATAATAAAAGGAAGAAAAAATTGTCGATTGCTCAATTTGTGATTATTATGATTTTCACAGAGTGCGGATAAAAAGCGAGAGCATTTGTCCGCCGGCGGAGAGTCTCAAGAGGAAGTGACAGCGGCGCGCAACAAGAGGCCAAGACTTGACTTGAACAATACGCTCTAAAATGTAACTGTAATATTTATGAATAACGCATGAAAAGAAGGAAAAAGGAAAAAAAATGAGTAGGAGAGGAGAAATATACGAGCTTCGAGTCTTGAATTTTTGTGGTCAAGAATATTGATGATAGTTATCATTATCATAGGTGACGCCTTTAGTTGAATCTTGAATGGAATAAACAAACTACAGGATAGAATCGGTTTCAGTATGGAAAGAAACGTTGTTATATAATATTGATTTCGGGAAATTCGAGTTTTAGAGTTATTTCGTATCGTTAGAGATACTTTTGTTGCACATCCGCATGCATTGCTTATGTTTTTTTTTTTCTCTTTGTTTTGATTCCGTAACGTATTAATCTATCATTACGTATCATATTACTTATCAAATATTTCACCCATAATTTTTCATTACGTTAACATATAATTACAGAGGCCGTATTTTATATATTTTTCTCTTCCTAAATAATAATAATAATAATGTGTGTGTATAAAGTATGTTAATCAACGCCGAATCGCAATACGTAGTTTTTAATTAGAGACATTTTCGTACTGTATCTATGCTCATTATTCATTTGGCTCTTGCGATTGTGGACAATTTGATCGATTTAGTTTATTATTATTCTAATTGATTTTTCTCGTTTCGTTTTGTTTGAATGAGATTTGATTTGTTTTGTATAATATTATGCAGATTATCCAGAAGCCATCGTATGAATTATTTGCTTCCTATAACCGCAATATAATGAATAACTGTTAAAAAGGGAAACTAAACTCGTATTGACTAAAGCAAGACACAATCATTCACGGACAGTTAATTTAGAAACCTGTTGCCTCGATTAATACGATTCGTTATTTTTATTAATAAGTATAGCTACTAAAGACTGGAATTAATTAGATATATTGATTTGCATTTAAATAAATTTTGAAAACAAAACCGAACGAAATTCTGTTTATAATTAAAATTTCATCAGTCTATCTCAAACTTTATTCATTTTGAGATAAATCGTTTCATTTGATCTCAACGTGATTTTGTGTTCGTTCTTTTCTTTGGGATTCTATTATTTCAGTAGCTTCTTCTTTCGGTAACAAATTTACAAGTTTGTACAGTCTCTGATTTACGTCAAAAATCGTTAAATCGTCGGACGTTCTTCAAAGAATGAAGTTGAAAATAAGTCCCAATTTTAATTTTACAATTAATTTAATGATAGATCTCGCAAAAGAGATAATCGTTATAATATATTTATTCAAGTTAATAAGTTATAGTCTGGACCTTTGAAAGAACATGTGTACTGTCATTGATGAATTAATAAATTTTGTTTACGTTATAAATTAGACTCTTCATTTTTAATCCGATTTCTTCCTCTCGTTTTCATTAGAGAATAAATAAGGTCATTCAAATATGGCGCTGAAATTGCGAATTATGACGTCACAGCTAATCAGAAAGCGTTTCTGCCTAGGTGATTAGTTCGTTTTGCCTTTCATTCACCGTTTCAACTGATTTTATTAACGAAATTGAAGAATTGAAATATTGTTTCAGTGCCGCAGGCCAGTTTTGGACGATTTTAAGGTGAGTTGAGGAGCCTTTAAGGTGAAATGAAAGTCACGTGACTTCGATATGAGGCTGATGATTTACACTTGGAATTTTCAAACGCTATTTTCCCAGCCAAAACACATTCGATCGATGTGAAATTGATATCAGTGACGTAGAAGAACTTAATGAAGGGCTTGACAATCGTAGATTTTCGAAAATCGAGACGTAATAACAGTTTTTTCACAATATTGTTCTGTAATCCAAGGAAGTGCTGCCTCTCCCCACGAGGGGCAGCACCTCCTTGGGTTACAGAACAATATTGTTACACAAAATTCTGATTATGTCTTTCGATTTTCGAAAATCCACGATTGGCAGGCCCTTCATTCAGTTTTTCTACGTCACTGATATCAATTTCACATCAATCGAATGTGTTTTGGCTGAGAAAATAGCGTTTGAAAATTCCAAGTGTAAATCATATCGAGGTCACGTGACTTTCATTTCACCTTAAAGCGAATTAAGGAACGCAGTCAGTGTATGAGAACGAATTTCTCCGATTTCGAAAGTTCATTTTCGCGCGCAAGTTCAAAACACACAACATGGCGACCCAAAGGCGCGCAGTATGCATGCGCAAGGGTTAAGATTGCACGCAACAAGTCAACAATCTCGAGTCTGACGTTGATAGACAACAAAAACCATACGCTTAATGTCAGAGAAATTATTTTCTCCCCAATAATCGATCGCGGTTAACTAGATTATACTCAGTAGTACATATAACATATCAATAAACTCTGATCTCCGTGTTCATGTAGCCGTAGAATAGAATGATAAACGCACTCGTCTATGCAGCAGCATTATCTGTAAGTATTTTGGCATTTTATCATCACCACAAACAAAAAAACAAACCATCCAATCTTTACACAAAGGAAATGAAACCCAACGCTGAGCTTGCAGCGATAGCGTTCGTACTCGTGTTGATACAATGTAGAAGAATTTTTCAGTTTCAGTCAGTCATTCCTTTTTTTTTTGTACTTTGGAGAATAAATTCGCTCGATCCGTGACCTATGACCTGCAGCTCCGCGTCGATCTCGTCACTTTATGTGTTAATTACGTCATGTGTGTATCGGCGTATCGGCCAGCTCGCAGCTAGATTAAGTAACCGGTTTACAGCAAATCTCTGTGGACTCCGGCGGAGTGAGAAAGACTTCTGATATCCTCATTCACGATGGATTACCTGAGAGGAGAAAGACAACGTCTCGTCAGGAACGAGACCGTTCTCACCACTGCACCTAGTCCCTCAAACGAATCCAGCCAAGAATGTCGAACAGGTATAAAAACCACAAACCTTGTTGTCTTGTCTGGCAGCTTGGAAGCATTGAGACCCCTTATTGTTCAATAGCTTTGGTACAGAGGTGCCTCGAAAAGTCTGCAGATCTAGTTTCAAATTTCAGCAAAATCTAATAAAGTCATCATTTCTAGTGTCTTGAAGAATCTAGAGCCTCTTGAAATCTGACGAAATTTTTTCAACCCACCTGAAATTATATCTACTAAAAATTCTGAGATTTATTCAGGCGCTGGATCATTGGCGACGGTATTCCTGATGGTAAACGCGACGTTGGGAGCTGGGCTGTTGAACTTTCCCCAAGCGTTTGACAAAACTGGTGGAATAATAACAGCGGTCGCTGTGCAGCTGGTTTTTCTAGTCTTTATCACAGCTGCAGTAGTCGTATTGGCAAACTGCAGCGACACTACCAACAGCTCCTCGATGCAGGATACTCTAGCAGGACTATGCGGAGACAGAGCGTTAAAGTTCTGCGCGATGTGCGTGGCCGTCTACAGCTTCGGATGCTGTGTAACGTTCCTAATAGTCGTTGGGGACCAGTTCGATAGGATATTGGCCACATTTTTCGGCAACGACTTCTGCCATTACTGGTAATCCTCGTTCTGGAGTCTGATTAGACAGTTAACAATTGAATAATTGCAGGTCTTCTGTTCACTTAGGTACTTATCCAGAGGATTCACGTCGACGGTGAGCTGCTGCGTCTTCGTACTACCCCTCTGTTTCTCTAAAAGACTGGATGTCTTGAGCTACGCGAGTTCTGTGGGCTGTTTGGCGGTGATTTACGTCGTATGGTTGATCGTGTACAAGAGTTACATCATCAATGACGAGCCCTCCAAGCCTATGAGACAATGGCCAGATGAATGGACCGAAATATTCAATATAGTTCCCGTCGTGTGTTTCAGTTATCAGGTAAAATCGGAGCCGCGATAATGAGAATGAATGTTGTTGAGATAATTTGAATTAATCTTGTTTCATTTCTTTCCCCAAAATGCAGTGTCACATGTCCGTGATACCGACCTACGCTTGCACAAAGGAACGAGACATTGGGAAGTTTACAATCTGCTCGATACTGAGCATGGTGATTTGTTTCGTCGCCTACACGATAGCCGGAGTATTCGGCTACTCGACTTTCGGCAGCGGCAAAGTACCCGGCGACATTCTTCAAGGATACTCGGACGGAGGAACTTTTTTGACGATAGCAATAGTGGCAATAGCGCTTAAGAATTTTACGACCTATCCATTGATCCTGTTCTGTGGACGCGAAGCTATTCTGGGATTGTGCTCGGTCCACGTTCAGGGCTTGGTTTTACCCAGGGCAGTTATATCCGTTGTCTGGATCGCGCTGACCTTAGTAGTCGCTATAGCGGTGCCAGACATCTCTCCCGTGATTAACATGATGGGGTCGCTGTCGGCAGCCTTCATATTCGTCTTTCCAGGCGTTTGCCTGATGCAAAATACTCTGATAAAAGATCCCGAGTTATGCTTGAACAAAGACAAGTTCCTCATCGCCTTCGCCATCCTGATGATAGCCATAGGCGCGTTCGTGTGCGGCTTTGTACTGGTTGAGTCTATACAAGATATTTTCAGGACGAAACCGACGCCCACGTTGATCACGGGGTTCAAACTCTCCCTCAGAGACAGTCTGTGCGTTTGAAATTTGAGGGTAATGCGAAAAATTGCTCGATATTATTCTCCGGAGCTTTTTTTCTCTCCTGGAACTTTGTGATGATTTTCTGTACTCGATGTAACTTTAGACTTTAAAAGTAACCGACTGGAAGCTTGAGGTGAAAAAAAGTAATCGATTTTTCATATTAAATCTTTGCAATGTTATACAGCTGTTAAGTAATTATAGTAAACTCAAGACTGACGTTTTTTCATTCTCACATTGTGTCTATTATACCAATGCAATGTGATGGTAATACGAATAAAGAAAAATTCGTCTTTTATATCACTTTAAACATACTATGTTTAATCCATGGATATAATTTTCTATTTACGTACACGAGTTTTATTTTTTTCGTTGCGATCAATTTTTTTTCTTTAATGTTACTTGAGTTCGTTTCGTGTATTTAGGACGCGGTCGTGGTGGGATTTTGTACAGAACTGTAGTCAATGGTAAAATCGTGTAAAAGTTCTCCTTCGAGATTTGTGACTTGGTCAATTGTAGCTTTGCAGAAAAAACACTCTCTGCTATTCAGGAGATGGTGAGCTATGCAAGCTCGGCACGAACGGTGGTTGCATGGTTTGAACGAAGCTGATATCGGGTAGGCGTAGCAGATTGTGCAGATATTGTCGTCGTCTGTTAACAATTTTGTGTCCGTCAACATCGAACGATTCAAGTCCAGGTATCTTATCATCTCTCTGACGCTGTTTATCTCCTGATCGGTCACGTCGTCCTTATCTGAAAATTGATCCCATTGATTTTTGTTTTGCTTTAGACAGGCTTCAGACTTTATCTTACGAAATTACTCACAGTTTTGGAAGCAGAATGGTTTTACGTTCTTTATCTTCTGGTTTTTCGGCTTCAGGTCTCCAAGAACGAAGTAAAGCGACCCTATCTGGAAGCTGGGCTCTGTGAGCAAGGCCTTTGTCACCTTGGGCATATCTCTGCGCCCCGCTGAAAGTTATTCAAAGATTGATACACCAATGATGATTCAATGATTACTGGGTGTTCAAACTCTTACTTTTGAAAGTTGAAATCTCATCCTTCAGTAAAACCAAGAGGATTCCAACGACTGCTGCGAGAATGGGAAAGTGGTCGACGGTCTCCAAGTCTGGGATATCGAGCAGCACCACGTGCTGGAAGCATCCGGACTGCGAGCTCACCCGATTCAATATTTGACACAGAAGCTGAAACCAAAAACTGATTAGCATCTCAGAAATTGATGACTTAACGTTCGAGAGAACAAAATGAGACTCACTTGACAAAGTCTAGCCAATAGATTTTCGCTGGATGCTTGAGAATCGTCGGTGAATATGCCTGTAGCCAGAGAAGCGATCATTTCGAGTACCCTCAGCAGCGATATAGCGAGGTCGAAGCAAGTGGCGCAGATCTTGAGCTGCCGCGATTCGATCAGGACCCGTTCGGGTCTGGAAGAGATGTTTTGGATCTCTTGCAGCATTCCTATGAACTCTGAGAATGCCCAGTTCAGCTGGTTCAGCAGAGAGTTTAGAAATTGCGTCGTCGACGTTGGGTTCAACAATAGAGCGTTTTTCACGTGGGATTGATACGTCGGAGACGGACATGGCTCTGAAAATGATTGAGCATTATGCAACGGGGACTATTCTCATGTGACACCGAACATTGGAGAAGCATTGGTGCAATCTAAGTCATTCAAGTTCCATTACAGCAATGTTGGTACAAATGTGCTGTAAGATGATCAGATGGTCACTTGAGCTGCGATTTGATTGGCCCTCGCCACTCGTGGCTCAAGTGATCATTGGATCGAGGGATCATTTTGATCGTGAAAGGGAAGTGCCTTATATTGCACAAAAATTGTACCAACATTGTTGCAATGAGAGTGAGTCTGTTACCCGAAACTGTTCCAGGTGGCAGCAGGGGGCAAACCACCTCATCTGCGATAGCTTCGAGTAACAGACCCAGGCTGTTACAGTCCAAAACCAGTGAGCAGATGGTGATGCGAATGTCACTCACTGATGGGTTGCGAAATGGACTCTTGCTGAAGCATTTTGGGTCCAATTTTCTTCGTGAGATGTGGGCTTTTCTCATATCTAAAACCGAATCCATAGCCTTGCCAGAACCTGACCAAAACCCAATTGGACTGAGCCCAAGCTCTGTTCTCGTAGGGTCTCAGTAGACTATTGACGACCCTGACCCTAGACTGCACCGGGACTCTCTCAAGAGGTCCGAGGGTCAGTGGGTTAGAGACAAACCCTGCAAGAGTGAGTATAAGCGTGTCCTTGGCGTTCGCGTGGATGATGCGAGGGTCCAAGAAGTGGTCGCACAAGAATCGCGCCACGTCAACGAGCATTTCCTGGTGTTCTGGAATATCGTCGATCGGCGCAGTCGGATGAACGTGGTTCCTTATCCCGACGCTCAGGTCGGTCATAGCCTCGAGATAAAAGTCTGGGACGAAGCTGAACATGTTTCCTTCGTCACTCGCGGAGGTCAGGGTCAAGGTGACGACCTTCAACAGCCAGGCGAGCTGGGCCTGTTTTTCTTTCGAATAAACCGCCGCTCTCACCCAAGCCATGTGTCTGGCCTGTTCCGCGAGTTTAGTGTCGAAGACTCCCACTGCCTGAGCGAGTTCTCGGCCCATGGCCACGGCTTCGGGATCCTTCGGCTGTTTCTTGGTCAGTTCGAGCCGCGACTTGACCTCCGCCATCGCGACGATGTACTCAGCCATGCTTTCCCTCAGACTGGCGACCTTGGCGATCTGCTTCTTCGCCGCGACGTGGTAGAAGAGGATTATCCCGTCGAGGAGCTCCAGCAAGGACATCGCCGGGTCCGCTGGTCCCAGACGGATCGGCGTCCGGTCCTCGCGGCTGTACGGAAAGTAGCCGAGCCTCTCGAGGATCATGGGGCTCGCTGGGCCGGCGGAGTTCGCGTTTATCATCCTGGCGAACGCCGGTATCGCCAGAGGCAGATCACCGAGACGGGTTGGACCACCTGAGAACGCGTTCGTCGGGTCCTGGGGCTGGTTCATAGCCACCAGCACCTCATGCTCCGGACCCAACAGGTGGAGTAGCTCGGTCTTGTACGTTTTGTTCAAGTGAGAGAGAACCCCGCCGAGCCTGTCGATCCCGGCGTAGTTGATAGAACCGTCGTAGAAGGCCCTGAAAGGGTGAAATCGCGGTTCATAATGTTTCATCGTGACCAGAGGCATCGAGCATTACCTGCACGGAACGTGTACGGGATTGGTCGCGATCTCCGAGTCCCAAAGCACCCTGAAGGCGACCAGGAGCCGGTGGAAGCAGCACAGTGTGATCGGAAGCGGAGTCTGGAGCACCGGCATCGACTGCAGGAATTCGGACTGAATGCTTGGGATTATACAGAGGGCCGGGGACCGACCCCGGGCTCAATGGCTACACTTACCCGACTAGAAATCAGATTCTCTTGAACGAAACGGCGGAACTTCTTCAGGAATATGGTTCGCGATGTTGGCGATACCGCGGTTCCGTCCGTGTTGTCCAATAACGTGATCAACAGCTCCACTTGCAGAGCCTCAACCCCTGGAATAGACGGAAAACTACACTGATTACTGTCTCGCCATTGGTATCTGCATGAAAGATCAGTTGTACAGTGAAGCCAAACACTCTTGGAACATACGAATGCGTTCAACTGATCACGAAGACCCGTCCAAAGACGACTGCTCACCCCAAATGGCATTCTTGATGCGTTCGCAGGCTCTTAGATATTGCTTCTTATTGACTTCAACAGCCGGATCAGGGGGATCAGTCTCCCACCACGTTGTACCAACGACGTTGGCGAGTCCGCTTTCGTCCAGTGGTTTAACGTGGACGAAATTCGCGATTCTGACTCTGTCGAAGAGTATGTACTGCAGCAAATGTTGCCTGGTGGCGGTGTGCTGGCAGATATTGGTCAGCAGAACCAGACTCCTGCATTGGTCGGGATAGTCCAGTTGCAGAGATACGTGCCTGAAGACCGAGAGGAAGTAGACCACCGTGCTTTCGAGACATGACTTCATCTCCGACTCCTCTAAAAATGTCCAAAAAAGATCGAGACAAATCCTGATCCTCCTGGAGTCTGTACCCTTTGCTGGACTCCCGCCAGGACCCGACAATTCTGCGAGGAAGGGAACGAAGGCTGCCTCAGTCACGTAAGGAATGGCCAGAAGCGGTCCCAAGTTCCTGAGAATGGCGTTCGCCACACATCCCACGAAAGCGTCACAGCTGATAGTCCCGGTCACGTCTGTCTTCCTCTCTTCGTCTTCCTCGATGTTGGAATCACGGCCGATTTCAATCAGACGAATCAGCTTCTTCAACCACTCGAAGAGCAGCACAGATCTGTTGAGTTGATTCGTTGGGGCCGACTGCAGAGTCGCGAAGCCTTCGACTGGGTAGCGTAGAGGCGTTGAGCCGAAATTTGCCGTGAGATTTTCGGTGAAGGCCAGACTGACGGTTGGGAAGTAGGCCATGCCCGTCCCCGTACAGATTCCATCGAAAGCTTTACCCAGGGGTCTACCATTCCTGTAGAACTCTATCACTCCGTTATCCAGGTCGATTGTGCAGCCAATTATATCGCCGGACAGCCACGGCTCCCCGTATTTGTGGGTCGTGACGTTCCATCTTCGAACACGGTTTCCATCGTAGGCATAGGAGTTTATGGTGTCGCCTGAAAACGCGAAAATTTCGGTTAACGAGGGAACGAATGATCCTCGCCGTCTCTCCCTGGCTCTTGTTGACGTCAATTTGGGTTTGAAGTCTTCCGGCGACTTTTGGCGCGGAAGTTGCCGTGTGAATAGAATGAGAGTCACAGGGAGAGAAAGAGCGGTATCTGGCGCATGTTCGGACCATGACAATTCCCGAGAACGCACCGACTCCTGACTCTTGGCTAAACTTGCACTGAGCCGTTCCCCAGCCCACCTGCATGACTCCCTTCGATCCTAGTTGCAGTTCGTACATCCACTTGCCGCTGAAGAGACCGACATTTGCTCTCATGGTGCTGAAGTTGCTCTGAGAATTCACGCTCAATCTATCAGGGGACACGATGAAGAGTCCGTGATGGGTGGACACGTCGAAACGAGCGAGTCTCGGCCCTATACGACCTGGGCGAACGTCTTCCGACGTCGGTACCAAGTCCTTTGGCTCCGTCAGGACCGTCCGCATGTATTCATTCGCCGTTCCGATGTATTGCGCTATCCTAATGATCGGAAAGAATTTATCGTAACACTAGCTTGAAATTGAAAAGTATGATTTTTCAAAGCCTGTGTGCATCAATTCCGAAAGTAAGGCACTAGTGCGGAAAGTTTAATACTCGACGGATACCGGCAACTTTCCGCACTTGTAGCACAATGTGTCAGCCTCTCATAAATTGGATAGGGACAACCTTACCTCGCGTATCCGGGTTTCCCTGAGTGTCCGGTGGGGTCCTTGATCTCTTTGGCCGAACGTTCCTCGGCAAGGGCGCCAGGTCCAAATATATTTCGGAGTATCTCTTCCATGTCTGTCTCGTCGCTTCGACCCATCGTCTTCTTTAGTGTATTTCGTTTCCGCAATCATTTACGTCTGATTTATGATTGCGGTTAAGGCGTTTTTGTACCAATTTCAGAGTCTCGGGACTATTTTATAGTTATATGCGCAAAAATTTCGATGAACCACAACATTACGTCTATTTACAGTATCTTACAATTTGTCAGACTAGTAGCACCTGCAATGTGATCCTATCTTCTCTGTACAATATCACGAATTTGCGTCTCTCAACAATTTATCGATATTTTCGGATCCCCATATAAGATAATCGCCTCGAAATCGGATACATGCTTCAAATTTGACATTCCGCACGTTTTTTTTTTTTTTGTTCAAATAATAATCTATGGATTTATGTTTGTTTCGATCGACGATGAACAGCACGAGCGTTTTTTCTGTCTAATGTTACCTTATTTATAAGTTTCTAATTTTTACGATACATTAATTTTACTCCATTGATTTTGTTACACGCGTGGATAATTTTTCCACCATTTTCACAGCCTGATAAAAACAGCTTCGTCCCAACTGAGCACCGTCCAGCATGCTCATGCGCGAAAAGACGCGAGCGCCGACGCGTTCAAATTTATCGCAACAGTATGGATTCTCCACTACAGGTATAAATAATCTGCCTTACATACGTCATGTTTTGAATTTTTGTTTCCCCACTTCCGGAAATTTATTATCCAACGTCCGCTTAAAATTGCTTGAGACAAGAGTTTCTCTTCTCTCGTTTTTTAGTTATGTAATGAATATCAGTGATTAAAAAAAAAAAAAATTTCTCATACTTACTAGCCATGATCCAGTTCAGTTGTGCAACGTGAATTTCCCGCGTTTAGTCATGCGTGAAAGTGTGGGAAACCCAGTTTTGAAATTCGAAAGGAACACGAGTAGAAAATGAAAACACGCTCCAGTAATCACACGTACATTATATAGTCTGCATACGTTCGTTTATTATAATGATAATTATTGTTTATTTATCATTATCACTATTATTATCGTTAACACCATGAGTCTTATCGTTACATTATTTATGTAAATTTATCTTAATAATAATAATAATAATGTACTGATATAACGGAGTATAGCATATAGATCAAAGTTTAGTTTTTTATGTTTTCTCTTAAAATCACGATGATGATAAAAAAGAGAAGATATTAAATTAATTAAAATCAATCGGAGCGAGTGGAAAATGACTATACAGAATAAATTTGAATAATGGAAATTCCTTTAGTTATTTATAAACGTGTATTAATAATAGTATGCGAATATTGTAAGACTTATGATAAAATAGAACCGATGAAATTCTATAACTAGTGTATATGATAATTATCATGCTCAAAGAAACACTTCATTATTATACTTATTAGATGTTTATAGTCATTTTGGTAATAGTAGTATGGATTTTATAACATGGTACAATGACGAGGAGGAAGGTTTAGACTCCTGTATTCCTGTGGGATGAAAGGAGTCAGGGACGAATGGTGAGGATGCGTTTTTTGACTTTGGTATTTTTTCTTTTCATGAGGAATTGGTCAGCAACATTATATTATTTATACAATCATTATATATTCAATTTAAAAACCTATTCGATATAATCATATTAATACGTATATAATAGATAATATGGTATAGATATTTAATTATAATTAATTATTGTATATGGCTAATCACTAATCGTAATTTATTATATTTTACACAGACATTTATAGCCACCCTGCAAAATCATCGAACAGCGATCTAAAATCGACTGCTGGCAGCACCTCGACGTTAATTAATTAAAATCGAAAAATTCTAAACAATTATAATCAATTTAACCAATCAATACACATCTTTCAAGAATATATGTATAATATATTATTATGTATACTATAATAACTTTATAAAACGTATAGGTATATATGGCGTATTGATCACGCTGTATTTTTGGGATAATAAAATTGATAAATACAGCTAGTCTTTTTCTTACAGTTCTATCAAATCTTACCGTTATCATTATTACGTTGTTTCATAGCAGGAGGTGTATCGTAGTATCTAATAACATTTAAAAGATATAAGTATTATAATTCCTTCGTTTCAAATGGATGACATAATCGTCCCAACAAGATAATTAGGTACTCGTTATTCAATTAGTTTATATAATTACGGTCACAGAGCACGGTTATAATATGCGGAATATATGAATCTCAAATCTTGGAACATTTGTATATGTTATGATTAATTAGATCTAGGATCTTATAATATTATTAATTTTTTTTATTATTACTATGCATTAGATAAATAACTGCATGGACCTTACTAGCCAGCTATATAATATTGGTGTATTAATTTCCGATTGAGAATTTTCAGTTCCTCACTAATAAATCGTTGATTTATTTAATTATCAATTCTATATAAATTTCCACTTATCGAACATCACTCCGTATCGAACATCGCCTACTATTACCTAATTTATTCTTTCTCTCTATCCTAGATCCTGACTTTTCTTCACAACATACAGAGTATCACAAAAATACGTTCCTAGATAAAAAAAAAAAAATAAAAATAAAATAACCCTAACAGAATAAAAAAAATGTATAACATAAACTCAGCCTGTATTTTGGTGACACTCTGTAAGGTTTCAAATTGATCCGCATTTTTTCGTGTCCCTGTATCGATGTGCCTATATCCTATCACAAGATTATGCATACTATAGTATGTTATATTAAAAAAAAAAAAGTTTCAAGATAATAACTAATTTTAAAACGGTAACGGAATTATAGTTTGATTATTATATATCTTGGATATTACAACGCAAGGAACATCGGAACGTGTTTGAATTATAATATCGACAGAGTATATAGTGATAAAACATCTATTGAAAATATCGATGTACTAATTATCATATATGAAATGTAATGTATGTATGGACGCTGTAAGTCTGTAATAATAATAGTAATTAATTAATCGAAATATTGATAACAACACGAACGAATTTTACGATAAAATAATAATAAATCTTATACAACCGCGAGTTTGCAAATTCGTTTTTCTATACATAAATATCGCATAATTATACCTGTACGTGTTTTACTATGTAGCTACCTAGACTCGACTAACGTTATACGGTATACGTAACTTAAATCATTACTTCGATGCATCATCAACGTATATTTTTTTCCCTCAATAATCTCTCTTTCAACTTTCTACTCGAGTTTAATGACTAGAACGTCTAACAGCGAGTCATTATTTTCCTTAACAAATACAACAAAACAAAAAAATATCAAAGTATCGTATAATCAGCGAGCTAAAATCGTCTAAAATCCACTTTCGTTTTCGCATTATAACAGCAAATAAGGATATTGCTAATCTACCCCAGAAACCGAAGTCGGAAAATCAGGAAGACGGGCTGGCGGACGGATTCGGACCAATCGTCGATCAATTGGCTTGCTCGGTGCTCTGCGCCTGCTTCTCTATCTTCCTAGCCAGTTCCGGGCTCATATGAGGATGTGGAAACGGAAGCATCGGCTTTCTGAGCAGAGTCGGTTTCACCTTGACCTGCGGTTTGAAGGAGGAGACCTGGTGGCTGCCCCCGGTGAGATGCATGTCTGCAAACTTTGCCGCGATCTTAGGCGTCGATCTCGGAGGCAGAGGCGATCTCATCGGGGTTTGGACCTCGTTTCCGATTATCTGAGTCGAACTGGCCGACCTCGCTATCGGCAAGGACCCGAAACCCTCCACAGAATCGGACTCCTGACTTGTGCGACTCTGGTGGTCATCCGAGTCCTTAGGTTTTCCTACGCAGCCCAAGTCCACGGAGGCAGCTGCTGAGCTCTTGGTGTTCTTTTTGAGAGTGCATTGGTTCTGTTTGGCAAATCTCTCAGCAGCGGTGCTCATGTCCGGAGACTCTGGTCCACCGTTGGGCGAAGTAGCTGCTTCGGCACGACTCGGCTGACTCGGAGTTATAATGCAGGGTGTCGATTCCTCGTCGGAGCTACTGAGGCTGCTAGAGGAAACGGACTTGTTGTCCACGTCCTGTGCCGAGAGGGGAAGGTCCATGACTAGATCCGGGGTGTGCTTTTGTCTCATTTCCCTAAACTCTTGCTGCGACGAGCGGAAGGATTTTATACCAGCCGCGGGGAGCCCGGGGTTCAGGTGGGTCTGGGAGGTCGCTCGTCTCTGCCAGAGTTCTCGGTTGGCGGAGAAGGTGGTCTTCTCGCTCTCCTCGTTTCCATCCTGGGAATCTTCGTCATCCGTGACTTGGGCCTGGAGCGAAATCTGCGAAAGCGTCGAGGACGGACTGTTTTGCACCTCTCCGCCCATGCTGTGCGACTTCCAATGCTGTCTCCTGCAGAGTCCGGCGCGTTTTGCTACCTCCAGTTGATCGTCGGGCTGAGAATGATGACGGATACTCGGTCGGGGCTCGTTCAGCACCGATAGACTAGTGGGATCGGTACGATCTTCTTGATTCTCGTAAATTTCTGGTACAACCAATGATGGTATCGCGTCCATCTGACCGTCCTGGGAGGGAGAGACGTTCGCGACCTCTTCAACAGCGATGCCATCCTCCGGAACTGGACTCGAAGACGGTTCAGGCTCCTGTTGGAACGAGAACTTGGAAATTATTAAAAGATTCAGGATCGGTTTTAGGGTATTTTTCATTTACTCAGCAAGTACAAAAAGAGCTGAAAGAGTTTCGTCAGCTCTGTCTTTTTTTCATGTGATTTATTGTGGTTGCGTCGGATGTTCGGAGTGGATGAGTGAGTGATTGATGGTCAGAGAGAGATAGAGAGAGTGGGGTGCAGTGTTTATTTATTTACATTTTAGTCGAAATGAAGATGAACAAAAAAAATCCCACCGGACCACCGCAGAATGCTTAGAGACGTGGATAGATAGATAAATAGATATAGAATGAGGGAGAAAAGAGTAATGAAGCAGAAAACCCATTTACATTCTGCATAAGTTTATAACATATATATATATACACCGTCACGACGGAGGAATGGGGAAGGCTTTTTATATCTCCTTCGGCGAACTGAACCGCTGCAGTGAGGGTGTACGAAAAAAGACTTTGGTCGAGAGAGAAAAATGGACCTTGCATAGTGGACCTGGATTTGGTAGTTTACAGCCATAAGTCATGTCACATGGGACGAAGTGGCGCAGTTCGCCATCGTTTTTTTACACCCTTGGACTTCATGTATATTGCATCGTGTGATGGCCCATTGTATCCCCCGCGGAATTTATTCATTGCTTAAAATATTTGCAGTTTTTTTTTTCACATTCCTTTGTATACGTCGATTGCTATCGTTACCCTATTTGCATGTCATGAAAACAGAGCAGCTGCCCTAAGAAAAAACTGGATCATTTTAAAAGATTAATAAATTTTCTACTTTTTAACTGATTTTCAAAATCTTTTTTTTTTTTTTTTTTTGCCAGAAAGCAGAAGCATGAAGCTTGAAAAGTAAAAAATCTCAATTCGCCGCTATTATAAGAGAACTCGGTTGTTTGACTCTATTATTGTACCCAGTAATTACTATGAGACAGCTCAGAGATAAACCGCTGCAAATCATGGTTGATAGATGGCCTCCAGCCAACAGTGGAAACCGTGGGGTTTACAAGCTAATTAGTTTTACTCTAATATAGACACCAGGAACAAGAATATCAACACTGCGTCAGTTTGGAGATACTGTTGAAGTGCTGAGTAGTTTTCTGGCACCATTTCTTCAGCAACAATAATAAACAAACCGCATGACTGCAGTGTGGAGATATTTTGGAATCGAAAACCAAAATGTGAAATTTTTGAAACCACTTTGTAATTATTGATGTTGAATAGCGGGAAATGACTGTAATTTGGTCTGTTTAAAAAATTGTAATCCCTGTGGAAGAACAGAAGCCAAAGCCTGCAAAGCTATAAGAGCTCTTCAACATCCTGTTTCTTTTTTATGACATAAAAATCTAAATTTATCGACTAATATTATCATTTTATAAATAGAATTTTTTCCAATAAAACAAATAATGTCACACTACGAATACATCAGTCTACACATAGATAATAAATACGACTAAGTTCATGCGTGTCTATAACGTGAAACAAAAATTCTACACATGTGATGCGTGTGGATTAAAATTATTCCCACTTGAGCATCAGTATATAACATAAACGCCATAGTGCTGCAATATCTAAATACTTTAACTGATTCTTAGAAAACCAAAAATTATAAACAATTAAGTAAATAATGTATATCAAAGTCTGTGTTTATCAACCCACGTTATTTTCTGACTTTTACGCGATCGTTTATTAGCCTCCAGTTTAGTATTGTAATTAACTTTTTTAATGAATTAGAATATCGATTATCTGTACAACAATTTGAAATATATTATGTTTTTTTCTTTTTTTTTTTCTTAATGCAGGGATGAAGTATGTTTGCGGTATAAGTACGTTAGTCGCGAAGTGCATATCAGCATGGGATGGCTTTTGCATAGTGATTATAAAATTATATGTACAGTCTTCGTAATCGTTGTCATCATCATACATGTACTACTCACCTAATAATCAAGAATATCCCATCGCCTAATAGAAGAAGTCTGTATCCCTCAATCGGCGTGGTTTCCATTCGTCTCGTCAACAACAGACTGAGATTGTTCTACAGGACTCTATGGGATTCACAAACCAACCGAACTGTCAAATCAACACTCTTCCAATAATAACAAAAAAAAAAATAAAAAAATAAAAAAATAAAAATAGTCCAAACACACAAACACGACGGTCAAGAGCTTGACGCAGCACACGACGGACGACGTATTTACGATAAACGAACCAACACTGCAGTTTTCTTGAAATTATAATCAATAAACATTCAATATTCGCTCTATATTGTCCGGTTAATTGTTGTTATTAATTTTGTTAATTTAATATTATACGTTCATTCTTTTTCTTCTTATTAATCGTACGATTATTGGTTTTTTTTTCTTCTTTTTTGTACTGTTTAGAAGAAGAGAAGAACTGTTATCAATTTTTTTTTTTGAAGAATGTTGTATTAATTCATACACTGTTGATATACTAGTGTTTTCGTTTTATTGAGTTTTAGTCAGTTTTAGAAACGTCACGAGGAAGAATTAAGACGCGGGTAAACCTTTGGACACAGAACTAAACGTAAATCTGTAAAAACAAGAATAAAAACCAATACCCAGATATTAAAAAAGTTAAAGATAATAGTCTCTGGCAAGAATAATTAACAGTCAATATTTAAACGTCGGTTGACTTTTAGGATCTCATAAATCATTTGATGATTAACGTTACATAAACAGATTTCTGTGTATGATAGATGAGCATTTTACGACGTTGTTTAAAACAATCAAGAAATCGGATCATTTCAAGTGGAAAGAAGACGAAAGAAAAAAAAAGTTATTACAATAACAAAAATAGAGAATTTAAACCAATTATATAAAGATAAAACAAACAAACAAACAAACAAACAAACAGCTGATTATATAATGAATACCGCATATCTCTATATATCGAGTTATAAATTTTTTTTTCATAGTTATATCAAGTGTTATTTATTTTTTTTTTGTAAATATTAGTTTTAATGTTAAGTATTTGTGTGAATATAAAATATAGGCAGCACAAGAAGATAGAAAAAGACGAATATATAGGCAACATGCACCAAAATTACATACAAAAACGTGTATTTTTGTTTTCTTTTTCTGTTTTTATGTATATATATATATATGTATATATATTCTTTTTATTTACAAAAAAATTAATACCACTATTATTATTATTTTATTATTATCATCATTATTATTTATGTATTCTACAATGTATGTAATGTACCTCGAGGGAGTATAATATCGTTACCTCTATACTTCTTCTAACTAGTATATATATATATATAGAATCTAATATAATATTTGTATATATAAAAAAGGAAAAAAAAACCGGAATTTGAGCAACACATTTCCTGTTTTATATTCCCCTCCCATCCTCCCTCGAATCTCTTCTTTTTCTCTCTCTCTCTCCTTTTCTCTATTTATTTGTTTATTAATTTGTTACTTATTATTTTGTTAAAAACAAGACTCTATAATTGATTAAAAAAAAAAAGAACCGCATAATTATACAAGGTATATGATTGAGTTTCGATTCGCAGTAGTCAGTCTTTTTCGAAGTCGTTATTAAAAGTATAATAATAATACGTATGTATGATATATATATATATAATGTGGGATATCGTTGTTTTTTTTTCTTCGTTTTATGAGAGTTGATAATATGCTGATACAACACAGATAGTTAAAAAGAAAAAAAACGTCCTTAAAATATGTTCCAAGCAACTTTTGAATTTTAATCGAATCGAATCGAATAACTAAACTGCGGTAAAATACTAAGCGAATGGCGTGACTATGTGTATATTTGCAGGTGCGACGTGCAGCAGCGTAAAAGTTGTGCGTAAAAAGCAACAGTTTCAAATATCGTAATATATAGTGTATTGAATCGCTCGGTGCGTCGCTGATTTACTGTACCTTAAACGATACTCGTTCAATTATCGACAAAATTTAATCAAACGTTTTAAAAAAAATAAATAAAAACACTGCGAAAGAAACTTTGTTGAAATTGAACCAAAAGTATCGATCGGCAACAATGACCTATCCGAAGTAAGCGCGTAACGTCGACCAGACAAGAACATCAAGAACATAAAAAGAACAACAACAAGAACAAGAGAAAAAAAAACACTATATAGAAACAATAAGAAATAAAAAACACAGAATAACGTCAAGTGGCAGGTGAAGGGCACGTTATTTGCTATACGGTGGTTTCCAATACCTCTCGGCTTATGATGGGTTGCGAGTTTGTCACGCACACAGCTATGCCGGACACCAGAGCGTTTGATTCCTGCTGTTTTTGATTCGTCCCATTGGTCGTCGCCACCGCGCACGATGATCCCGTACCGGTCGAGCTTGACCCAAGCAGGGGAGAATTCCCACTGGACAGTGCGCTGTCCGCCGAGCTAGAGGCTCTTCTTCGTATCGATTCCTCGCTCGACGATTTTAGAAGCTCTTTATCTCTGTCCCTGTCTTCATCCCTTCGGAAAAAAATAACGAAGGCGATTACATCACAGAAAGAATGTGTTGGATGCTTTCCGTTATTCGGTCTTTGTCCCGCTTACTTTATCTTAAGCATCACGTATTTGTCTGGTATCAGTCCCTCTCTCCCACCCAGGGCTCCCCGCCACCAGTCGTTGCTGACTTGGGTGTACAGCGTGAGAGTGTCTCCTTTTTTGAAACTCAATTCCCTCGCCGATCTGGCGTTGAAATCGAACTGTGCAGTCGCCTCGAGGTTCTCGGATTCTGTTTAAGAGTAAAATCGTCAAAAAGATTCCAGAGTTATAAAGCGCGTGAACGAATGAGCGAATCTTACCGTCCTCGGATGGGTAGACCTCGGAATCCATATCCTCCTGCACCTGGTCAGTCGGAGAGTCACCGACGTCTCTGAAGGTGATAAAAAATTGGAAATCAATCTCCGTTTTGTTTTTTTCATCAGAATCATATAATAAAATGAAGAACCGAGACTCACGCGTCGTCGGGTTCCCTGCTGATGTACTTCTCGTATAAAATACCGCCGATATCGTCAGGGAATATTTCCTCGCAGAATAGAATTATATTTTTTATCAGATCGTTCACTTGATTTTGATACTGTACTTGGTCCTTGTCTTCGGGAACCGGAACCAGGGTTGGTCCGAAGCATATCGCTAAGTTGTACGGATCCATCATGTTCTCGTCGGAGAATTCTGAAAGGCTGTAATAAATCAAGTTCATCAATTTAAGATACAATTTTTACGGGTTTCAGCTAATGAAATTGATAGAAATAATTAGACGACTTTATAGGAGGATATCTATAGTAATAGCATATGAAAATATGTCTCATGCGTGTGACGAAATATTGAATTAATTAACGGCTTGATAACGATTTAATTTTAATTTAAAAACACATATAAAAAAAAAAACGTTCATGAAACGGTAAATACTAGATTTTTTAATTAGTTAAGATCGTTGAAACTTGTTAAAGTCATTCGTAGACAAAACAAGGAAAATATTTCAATCGAAGACGTCTTTGGTATGAAAAATGTATCATAAAGTCTTTATAAATTGATTGGAGAAAATTTTGAAGAGTTATTCAACTATTCGATACACAAAGTGGAGTTGAGAAGCGGTTTTGAATCGAATATTCGATCCAGGGATGGATCGATAGAAGTTTAAAAATTTTTGTCTATTTTCATATCTCGTCTTCTAAACGTAAGATCTAAGACTAACATTGTTTTAATGTTAGACTCACTGGTTAAGAAACGCGAATAGATATCTCATGACGATAACAACGGGCCTCGGTAGGCTAGAGATGAGTTCCTTCATCTTCAGTACGAATTCCTGCTTAGATTCAAGCTGTGCGAGTTCCATGAGATGTTCAAAGTATATAATGGGAAAAAGAGGCTCCCTGAGTTCCCTCAAATAGAGCTTCAGAACCCCGGCGACGCTGTTGATATCAGAGGCATCGGTGACGTCGGCGAGCGGGTCTTCGCCCCTTTCGAAACACTCGCGGAAGTTATTTATCTCGACCTGTGACCCCGACACCCTGAATATCCCCTGGTGGTGGAGTCCGAACAGGTTTATCACCCTCACACAGCTCTTGACTATCAGCGGTATCTCCTGGTTCGTACTTTCCAGGTACTCCTCCAGCGACCCGCCAAACAATTTTGGCTGACCGTTCATCTGCAGACGTCCGATGCGCTTCCGACGTGCCTGTTTCTGCTTGCTCGTTGATATCGAAGGATTTGGACTAGATGCTGAACCGTCGACCAGAGTCTGCCGGATGTAATCCTGCTTGGCGTCAAGTCGAGCGATCCTCGAGGTTCCCAGAAGGTATTCCCGGAATTTCTGAAGCGTTATAAACGTGGTTTTAGTCTCCTGGAGGCTGTAGAATGAAAAACCTACTCACCGATAGGTAAAACTCCTCAGTTTCCTGCCGGTCCGCTCTCAGCTTGATCTGAACAGTTTCCGGTGGCCTCGAAGTCGGCATGGCATTCTCGCCAAAGTATCGCGAGCAGTCGTAGTCCTTCGCCGTCAGCATCTCGAGGAGACTCGCTTCGGCGGTTTCCAGAGTCTTCCAGACCTCTTCGGACTCTGTGCGAAGCGAGGTAACTCGCTGTTGGAGCTGGCCAAGTCTCTGTTCCATTTCTGTGTGGAGAACTTTTTGCAGTTCTGGCTCCGGCGTCTGGGGAATCCGGATTGAAAGACAGAGAATAGAGCAACGTCGACGGACGATGGCTTGATTTTCTTACCTCGTCGCCCCGTTGACCCTGGAATTCGAACTTCTTTGGGATCATGAAGGCGACGTGATGGGACTCCAGGAATCTCTGCTTGTCTGCTCTAGAGTCCAATGAGCTGATGCACGAAGATAATTGGTCGGCGTTAGTCTGCAGAGACCTTTGCCTTCCCTCTTCGGCGCTGCAGTGCATGAGCAGCGCCCTCGCGATGCAGTTGTGGAATCCGAAGTCCATGCACTGTGTGGAGGAGAAGAAAATAAGCGAATAAATTCCATATGCAGACTTTTGGAAAAAGATTATTTTCTGATCAGTGAATGGATGAGCTTACGTCAATGAGATCGGAGAGATCATCGACAAAGTATTTGTGTATCGTTGTATTGGAAGCTTCGAGGCACAGGATGTACTCGTTTCTTGCTTTCAGGGCTTTCAGCTTGGACTCTGTGAACTTAGACTTTCTCTGAAAACACATTGGAAACAATATTTCAATTGTATATCAAAAGCATTCTACCGATAAAAAACTAAGAATATAGAGTACAGCCGCGCTTTAAAATTCAAGATCTAACGTAACAGTAGGTATAATTTATTTGAACAAACCTCGTGAGGCTTGATGCGATTTCAAAGTCTATATAATTTGTTTTGTTATTATTATAATCATGGTGGCCACTATAAATAGTAAAAAAAAAATTCTATCATTCTATATATTCAAGTATGTAATAAATAAATAAATCGCTCTAAATCAATGATGAAAGAAAATAATTCTTGAAAATACTTTTTTATTCATAATTCATACAAGTTTTGCTATTAAAGGATAACAAAAAAATCGTTGTGTATCTTTTATTATGTCTTGTTCAGTATCACCATAAAATTCCTCGACTTTTCCCTGACCAGTGGCCACAAAATATTATTTTTATGACAGATAACTATTAAAGAAATGTAAACTGACGTTCAAAACGATATTTTTTTCCCGCCACGCTATGACGCAGCTATTCAGTACAACAAGCCCGACATCTAGTGTCATTTGTGGAAACCCACTGGTCACTTTCTATCGGATGATACGTCAATATATTCAAATATGGCGCTGAACTTGTGAACAGTGACGTAAGTTTTGCTATATGTTTTATTATCTTACAGTTTTTGATTGACTGATTGATCGAATCGATTCAACATTGAGTCTTTGAACCAACGAAGGGATAACAATAATAAAAGTGTAAAAATCAGTCCATCGCAATGTCGGCATGAATCGAGGAGTTAGATGTATTACTCCGGTAAAAATAATATTTCTCAGAACGAGAAAAAGAGGGATTCGTGTCGAAGACATCTCACACGTGTCTCGGCATGGTCCTAATTCTCATTCTGAGCAAGTGAAGCATAGCTTGGCGTACCATCTGCTTTACTGATTCAGAGTCTAGAGAGCAGTATCGGCAAGCGAGAAAGCAAGCAGCATTAGTCGGTCGGCGGTTTCTTTATTTTTCCACCCGAGTTTCCCGCAGCCAGATTAAAAAAACTACCACCAACAGATGTTGAAATCTGTTAATGTCTGTTGATCGCGTCCTTTACTCATGCGGTGGGATTGAACGAGGATATAGCGAAAAGGAAGCGCAATATTTTGGGTGGTCCATTCCGGCTTGAATAATAAAAATAATAACAGGCGCCATCGAGACGTGCGTCGATGGATCGCCACTGGCTCAATTCTTCGAACCAGACATTCGGTTTAATAATCAGTTTATAATTTAATAACGCCAGTAAAAGCATATTTATAGGTGTGATAAAGAAGGAATATCGAAAAATAATGTGAGATTGATGGGTTCCGATCATAGATTCACGGTCATATTTCTGTATTTATCGGTATAACCGCGTTTGCTTGTACCTAAAGCTATACAGTAACGCGGGGAACAAAAGCGAGTCATAGTCCGTGTTGGTACGAACGATAATTGGCACGCGGATGACGTAAATACCCAATTTGGACATCCTGCACTTGGCAAAACGGAATGACCCAAATACCTGTTCGCACTGTTCCCTCTTCATTGTGTTATTTCTCGATTTAACAATAGGGAAGTTTAAAAATAAATAATCATGATAAATGGATGCGTGATGAATAAATACAATTATTAAAAACAATAACAATTAGAGAATCAACTTCAGGTGACTGTAAACAGCAATTGAAAATTATCAATTTTCAAACGCCACGTGACGTCACACAGTACCTCGGCCGCAATGTTATTCTGTTGACCATGGTTGTCCGCAGCGCCGTCTGACGGTAGAACTGTGCTGTGTGACGTCACACGCAACCGGGAAATTCAAACGCTGTATTAAGAAATCTTGATTCGCATGAAAACCAACTACAAACAATTATGTGCAATGTGTTTTTCATCGATCCTAATCATCAAATTATCGGATAAGAGCCATGAAACTTCCCTATTAGTCGTCTGCAGATCTTAACAATAGAAAAAAGAAAATAAGAAATTGCGTCACATATCGCGATTCTCCATAAACCAGAACCATACGATTAATCGAATAATCGACTTTCCAGATCAATCAGATCCAGCTGTCAAATAATCGATCAATCAACTTCGAACCAAATATAAAACGGTCAAAGACTGATTGAAACTGTCAATCAATCGATTAACCGTGGCTCCAGATTTATCTAAACTGTCGATTAATCGATCCATCGAAGAAAAAATCTGAACAAACGAATCTAGATTAATCGATTAATCTCATCGAGTTATAGTTTTCACGATAAATCGAATCGAATCGTATTTTAATCTACCAATCGAACTGTTTTCTAAAATGATCGATTAATCGAATCGTTTTCTCAATCATTAGATAATCAAATTTTGTAGCTTAATCGATTGATTGAAATGTTTCGTACGTACATCAGTCAAATCATTTCATAGATCAATCGAAATGTTGTGGTGATTTATTAAAAAATTTTTTCAATTAATCGCTTGATCGAAGTGTTTCATATCTTCAGAATAATTGATTATCAAAAGAACAAGTAAACGAATTAGTTGATTCATCGAAAGGGTAACTAATCGAATTGGTCGATTAATCTTACAATCATTCAACAAGTTTGCAAGAAAAAATAATAATAAAAATAAATTAAAAAATAAAATAAAAACAGTGAAGAAGTAGTAGAAGAGGGTCCCAAGTTTCTTTTTTCGTCAATGAATGTTAATTAAAATCGTATCCAACCCACCTTGTTCACCTCCTTCTCGATGAGCTTGTACTTCTTGCTTCTCGCTAGTTTTTCGGGCGGTACAATAGCGACCTCAAGTTTGGTTCTGGATTGTTCTGCGACTTTCAGTTTGGTCTCTGCCTGTCTGGACTCGGCCTGGTATGCCTGATAGGTCTTCATAGTCGTATGGAGCTCGTGAAGAACTCGAAGAATTTCTTCGTGAGTCTCATAGCCGATATCGCGACACTGCGAAATTGATTTGTGGTCAACGTTTGTGGACCTCATTTATATACATTCATTCCTCATGAGTTATAGAGTATAATAATCCTCATTTATCATCGTTAGAGCAGTTATCAAAGACGTTGTGATTTGAATCTCGTAAGATTTGATCAGGACCCGAATAACGGCCACCCGAGCCTTTTTAGATCATCTGTATCAATACAGTCGTTCGAACGACGAGCTTGAAGATCGAGAATAATCAAGAATCTTGATTTTATCAAAGGTAGTTCGATTGTTTACAAAAAGGAACGATCGAATCTTCTCTCAAGGTAAATTCCAATTTCGTTTCATTCCCTCTCTTTTTTTAGAAATTGATTATTTTACTCGCTAGTACATGTATACAGTATTAAGATTATTCTCATGAAATTTACCAACCGCGCGAATATTTTCGTCGATTATTTATCTAGTTTTGTTATTCCAGATCATTTAGATATCATCAATCACCCGTTGAATTTCTTTCACACAGCCAGTTTAATTCTGGCTTTAAACTATGATTCAACATTTCTTGTTTTTTCATTTTTTTTTCGTCAAAATACATGCCAAATATCGGAGATATTTGGTATTCTACAACTGCCGTAACTATATGTAAGATATCATAATGTTGGGATCGTCGGTTGCAATTTAAAACTCACCCGGCGATTTATGCGCTGAACGTCCTCCATGACCTGGTTCAGCCTCCCGACGAGATGGGTGCTGTAGACTTCCGAGAGGGCCGCATGATCTCTGCTCAGAGATTTTGTCTCGTTTACTAGCTGCTGCCAGCAAGCATAGCTCGAAAAGAGGGGCCATTGTTCCCTTCTAAAAACGACAATTCATTCTTTATCCTTTCTTTTCTATCTTTTTTTAAAGATTTTTTGTCATAAGATTTTTAGATTCTGGATTTTTTAGATCATTCAAAGAATGAATTTCGACGAAACACTCATGAAAAAACACTAAGAAAATTGGGAATTTAATTGTTTTTTTTGTGTGTGTTTTACATACTTTTGTTTCTGCTCTTTGTGCCTCAGCTGAATACCTCGAGCCATTTTATCGAGGGATTTGCTGTAGTCTAGTTCGAGTTCTGCTCTCCGTCGAAAAAAGTCCTGAAGTTCGGCCACCAGGGCAACCTGGGCCTCCATTCGTACGTCGAGACATCTCAGCTGTTCGTTGAGCTGCAGTCTTATATCTGTAACAAAAAGGAACGTAATCATGGTACTTTTATAACTATACCATCAACATTGATCGTGGGATGAAAAAGGAAATCGTCTATGTATGTAGGGAAAAATGGGCCAAAATAGGAAAACAAAATTTATTAATTCGTATCGAGGTGTGAATCACTACAAAGACTTCTTAGAGACTTCAAGGAATTTCACGAGACTTCAAGGGACTGCTGCATACAATGGACTTTAAGAGTGGTTCCACCCTATGAACCCGAAGCTAGCAGCCATAGTTATAACAGTCAAAAGTGCCGAGGATTCGATAAAAATCAGACAATGAGGCCCAAGTATTAAAATTTGTTTAAATATCATGTAAAGTGAATAGTTTTACAAAAATAAAGACATGAATTTCATTCTATTCAGGAGAAGCTTGAAATGTTTGGTTGATAGCTTCAGCTTCATGTTCAGTTCTCGGTTTGCATTTGGGCGAGCCACAAGAAAAAATGGTCCCTGGGTAAAAAAATACATATTAGAATATGTGGTTTTGAATTTAACACTATTTTAACACAGTTCACGAATTTTGGAATGATCCACCCTGTCTTATGTGTAATTTACCACCAATCGGTGCTACTTTTTCTCATCTGATGTGGTCAGTGTTGAATTTGACACCAAACGGGATGGTTTGACGACTTTTATAGCCACCACGTCTTTTTTTTTCAGAGTGTAGAAAGAGAAAAAACCGTGAGGCAATCATTTTCCTCTTACCTACTTATCAGAGTTGTAAGCGTTACAAGTACATGTATGGGTACTTGAGAAAGGGGACCTGGGATACACGAGTAATTGACATCCATTCATACAGGCGTTGTGAATTGTTATTCCGAGTCCGCGTTTAGTGATAATAAAAAGAGAAGGGATTAACGATTTATATGATTGGATTCCGCTCGATTGACAGGTATGTCAATCATCTCAAATTCTACGTGTGTTACTTATTGCTATAAATTTATTATAATCATCATCTTCGTTATTATCATGCCTATAAAGCCGAGGTAGCCTCAACCCGTTGTTGTTTTTTCGTGGTTGCCATTTTGGTTGATCATGGAATTTCACCGACGAGATGCGTAACACCAATATCAAGCCAGAACAACTGCATTCTTGCAATGACTACAAAACAGTGTCAATTTGTGACGCTTTGCCTTTTGTTATATGGGACTACTCTCTCAAATTCCTTAGAGTAACTCCTTCACTCTTAAACGAGTGACTTTTTCCCTCTCATCGAGTGAATAGTCACTCAAAAGAATTTGAAGAGCATAACTTTACGGCCGTTAAATTCATTTCTTTCACATGTCATTGTACATCTACAGGGTGAATTCTTAACGACTGAATGCGGTCTGAAGTCGGAACTATTCACCCCATAAGAGTAAAAATCGTTTCACTAGGAAAAGAGTGAATAGTCAGTTGAAAGAATTCAGAGAGCAGCTGTCTGGGAGTTCATTCCTCGATTGAAGACAACTTCAGACTGTTCAGTCGTTAGGAATTCACCCTGTATACATGCGAAAGAAAAGAGTATAAGGGACCATACGAAAGATTAGAATGCAGCACTATAATCTTCTTTCTTTTGTTCCTAAATGCTTCCTCATTCTTTCTTCTTTCTTTATATTCATTTCTTTCCTTTTCATCCACGTTTATCATCTGGGATAAACTTCTTGACCATCTTCATTCCCATCATCATGATGTAAATTTCATTCTGTTTGTCATCGGGGAAGGGTTGCGGTAACATGAGTGCTGCGGTGTTGAGAAATTTTATTGTTTCTTGCGGTGATAATAAGATTGTACTTTTGTTTGATTTCAGAACCAGAGATCATCGTCCTTTAATAAAATTCTTACAAAAAGAAGAAAAATCATGTAGTGTTTTGTATTCCAGAAGCATATCACAACGTCGCGAGGATCGAGTCGCCTTGGAGCCCGAAGCCGACACTCCGAGACTTTGAACGACTCCTGCAGCGCTGTGGCTGTGGCATCGGCTGGTGTAGCTGGAGCTGAGTCGTTTCCGGCGGGAAATCTAAAAATAAACACCCCGTCTCGCGTTTCTTTTTCCATCTTTAAATCTTCTTCTTCTTGTTCTTCTTGCTCCAAGTTTTTCCACCAAACTTTCCACTAGAATTTATTCCTAAGAAGCCAGTGATAGTCGTTCCCGAAACTTCGCTGTTCTTTTCTTTTCTTTTCTTCTAGTCTCTTAGACGATGTCTTCTTTCAAAAGTTTACTACATTGATTCATATTCATACATTTCGCACAGTACGATATTGAATTCAATGGTTTTTTTCCCCTCATTTTTCAGTGTTTATTGAATCAACACAGGACCGATCATCAGAGTGAAGCGGTGTTAATGGCCCTTTTAATGTCACTCAGTCTCTGCTCTTGCTTATATTATGTTTGTTTTACAATTTACAACATGTCGACTAAAATCTACAGAAACAAGATTTCAAAAGTTTGGGAAATTTGTTTTTTTTTTCGGGGAAAAATAGTCAAAAAAGGATAGAAAGTTTCCATCTCTTTCTTAAAAAAAAATTACCGAAAATTGCTCGAGATACGAAAAAAAGCATAGATAACAATCTTCTCATTTCTCCATTTCGAAAGGATAGTAGAATCGACGTTGATGATAAATATCGTGAATTATGTGAATTCGCACAGTCAGTGACTTACTGTAAAACAATGAATAAACAATAATAATGATTGGGTAAAAAAAACAAGTTGTATTAAAAGCTTCAAGTTCGCTCGCGCGGTTAGCAATAAGTGTACAATTAAGACAATTGAGCTCGTCACGTCATCGTATTATCACAATTTGCGATATAGGTTTAATCTATAGATCTATATGTGTCGCCTAGCTATCTTGTGTCGTCGTCACTCCTGGACGATAATAGAAAGACAAAAAAAGAAGCACTTCATTACGATTATTATCGTAGAATTTGTTACGATTGTTATTATAACACCAGTACGTACATATTGTAGCCTGCAGGTAGTCAACATCGCATGATACGTAGGTATTCGAGTCTACTAATTGTCAAGATATCAATTTTCCTACATACAATTTTACTTATCTCGTCACGTGATGACTACTAGATTATTTGTTTATATCTAAATACCTTCCTGTCGGATCAACAACAGCAAATACATACAGGGAAAAGGAGAGAGTTCTACTATCTCAAAATAAGTCGATAACGAAAAGATATGTGAACTTCAAAATCGGCAAATTGATAAAATAGGTACTTTTTTTCAAGGGGATTGACAACGAACTGAAATTTTCTGAGACGATCATTATGTCTATACCATAGTGAAATTGAATTTCGAATGGGGAAAACTATCCAGAGCCCTAGGAAGGTTTTGTGAAATTAATTTGTATTATTATCAATAAATAATAATTCGAGATAATAAATTTTTTTGATAATCAAATTCAAGGTCGTTTGAAATTACAACTAGTGCTGTTGATGGACAATTCCGCCTTTCGAAATTGAGTACTTTATGATGAGATAAAAATCGGAAAAAAATCCACCATGATATAAAGATGATAAGAGTATTCACTTTGAATAATAATAATGCCCGAAAGTTGTCAATAGATTGTTTAAACAAATCATTGTTTAACAAATTCTCTGGTAACGTTATTTTTTTTCATCTCAAATAAATGCCCCAATTTTTCTGAACACACATTCATTTTGTAAGAATTTTTTTACTATTTTGAAATTTCCGTTTTCGAAAATTTGTAAAGGCTGTATTTACGAAACTATTTGTTCCACGCTCCGGAAACTTCGGAATTGTAATCTACATCATTTTCACAAAAACATATCCAACATATCCAAGATTCAGAGTTTTTTTTCCATTCTTCAAAATTTGGAAATTTTCGAAAACGGAAATTTCAAAATAGTGACAAAATTCTTAAAAAATTCATGTGTATTCAGAAAAATTAGGGCATTCATTTGAGATGAAAAAAATAACGTTACCAGAAAATTTGTTAAACAATGTTTTGTTTAAACAATTTATCGATAACTTTTGGGCACCATTATTATTCAAAGTTAATACTTTGATCGTCTTGATTGTGGTTAATTTTTTTCCGATTTTCATCTTATCCCGAAGTACCTAATATTGTCGACGAGAATCACTTTTGGTTGAGATTGTACGGCCAATACATCCTTAAAGGGCTTTATTTTGGGCCACCTTGTGTACGATTTCATTTTTAAGAAATTAAAAGTGTTATCCAAATATGTATAGTGCAGGCTAAAAAATAATTCTTCAATATCGACAATACAAACTGACTTTGAAGAAAGGGTAAACTTTGGGAAAATTTTACAGAGAAACTGTTGGAATGATCGGATCAGGCTTTTTTCTTATCCAGTCCTGGTATCGATGTCTCCGTATTGGTTGAACCAATCCCATGATTTATCCGTGAAAACATTTTGAAACGCGTTTTTGAACTGGTACCCAAAATATCTCGAACACCACTGAACCGTCAAACTTGAAATTTATGGTGGTTATTCTACACATCATTATCTGTGTCACAGGATTTTTTTTTCGATCATTAACTTTCGTTTTTTGGGCAAAAAACGAACGAATTTTTTCTTGAAAATTGTTACCTCGAGTTCAAGCGATCGCCATTTTGTCCAAAATTGATATTTCTTGAATCGACTCTGCCAATACGAGATAGAGTAGTAGTTATTTTGATCCCTCTGTTTGATTTGTTTGTTTCATATGATTTTTCACGAATCGCCACTGACATGACTACCGTTTTGGCCAATTTTTTATTACGGCATTCTACAGACGATCTAACTACTCCGTGAATTCGTACCTTTTTTTAATACTATAATTGTTTTAATATAATGTCTATTTTTAACAAGAAAAAACCTCCATCTGATAGTTTCTAATAGTTTCCCCGAGATTCACTTTTCACAGGTTCTGGGTGTATAATTCAGCCTTAAAATATTAAATGTACGGAAAATCGATACCAATAGCTCCGTGATCTTGACCTGAAGTTCTCCTTTTTATAATAGGTGTGGATTCCAAGTTTCCCAGAGTCTTATACACAGAGTTTAGTGGTTATCGATTTTCATTCGTGGTTTGGTATGATTCATCCTCTTATGTAGTTCCGAATCATGTTATATACCGGGTATAGAGTGCAGCAGGAACAACGGGAGAAACTCGAGGCGACGTGACGACCCTTACGATGTGGGTGGAAGCGGAATCGCATCGAAACGCATTAGCGCAACGATAATGGAAAGAGAAAACCTGTATGTGTGCGTGCAGACCCCACCGCGGGGTTGATAAGTGAATGCGTCAGCGTTTTCCAAAAACACGCACGTTTCATACACCCTCCGTATATTTTTCTACCCCCTGCGTTGCACTTTCATCTGGGATTAATTGACGTCCGTCCACCTATTTTTTTTCGTTCTTGTTCCTCATGTGAAAAACCACATACGATTATTGACCGTAAACGAAACTCTTCAAACCACTAAAAAAAAGTTTAAACCAATATTGATCGACGTGGAATCCAAGAATTCCGAAAATTCTGACCATAAGGTTCATTTTTTATCTCTCAGGGGCTCGATAAGATACGACGGTGTTATCTCAGATTTCAATAGGACACCGTGTATATATGTTTCTTGCGTTTTTTTCTCCTTCCTTTCTGGAAGGCGAACACGGACGTTGTAGACCCCGTTTTATGGGCTTTCACAGTAAAGTTATACCGCCGCTGAAGTGGATGGAGAGAGAAGATTGAAGCGGAATTGAGAACCGAAGAACAGCTGCGTTGTTAACTATTGGGAATTAGAGGATTCTCTCGGTTAAAATAGGTGCGGTAAATAACACTACCACACACACATAAAAACCAAGAGCGTGTGATGGGTGATGCACGATGCGTGGGCGTTCCGTTCCCGCGTGGCGATGCACCCCCTGGTCAAAAATGGAGCCTGAAGCCGACGAGGAAATTTAAGAGGCGAGGGGAAAGCCCCAGAGAAAGGAAATGTGGATATCGACCTTATCAGTGCCAATCTCTGACACCAATTCGCACATCCGACCAGAGAATATGATAAATATTCTCCGGAGCTATTAGCGATCTTGATGTATCAATCATACTCTCACGCGGGTTGTTTTTCAGCCATGTAAAGGTCGACGATCGAGACCATGGGAGACTAATTGCCAAATTGGGGGAACGAGGACGACTTCGTCAGACGGCTGCAGTCGACTGTCAGAGTACGAATTGGCCAAGTTTAGATGATGCACGGAGAAATTAACCCTGAACGATGAGTCTTGTCGACTTTTTTTTAGTGCTTTGGTCACTGGAATGACAACATTGTTCTGTTTAGAGCACTGTACTGATCCTAATCTCTTATCAATAGGCGGATGATGATAATAATCACGAACGAGAAATATAATATGAACGGATTCGATATCGCTGTGTTATTTCGTCACACATTACCGCACCTTGCTAGTGCAACGTGCCACATAGACTACAATCGTGAATATTAATCGTAGTTTAAAACATAGCATATCGTGTTCGACGTCCCTTTCCTTTGTTCATAGTTCGTAATCACATCGTTACGTAATCGGAAACGAGGGGAGGACGAGGTGGAGGACGAACCTGCGTTTGATTATAATTTATTATTCACTCTTTCGTAGATATAAGTACGTATCGCGCAAGTAGTCCGAATTATCAAAACCCCCACGTGAAATGCTCATCGTCGTGCAGAAATCACATCAAATCCCACGCACATACTCGCGCATAACAACGATAATTGCATAGTTGAACCGCATCGTGTCTGATCGAACTTCATTTCCGACCAATCACCATACGACTTCTCAAAATTTAATCCCAGTACCGAGAGACTCGTAAACCAACGAGTACAGCAACGGCCTGTAACACATTCGATATCGCAGGTTGCGGCAGCTGAAGGCCATCGCTTGCGCCTTAGCAGTGGCTAAAGGAATGCGAAAAGCGATCGCTGGTGCTGAGAGACCTATCCATACCTTGGGGAGAAAATAAACACCGTGCCTAGTATGTACATGTGTAAATAAAAAGAGTTTACCCTTCGTCCATGCCTCCCATTCCTGTTTTCCACTCAATTTGAACATTTTCGGTCACTTTGTTGAGCAGATCAAATAATGTTATCGAGAAGATTTGTTCTTCCCTCGCGCAGATACATTCACATGTCGAGTGTAACTGTAACCAGCGATGTTGTTCCCGTTTACTTGTTTATTGTAGCTAATTTAACGGATTAGGGGTCGACCCTCGGTTCGTATGGGCTTTCAGCGGCAGCTCTGCTGGTGCATGTGATTATATTTTAGAGACGTCCTGCCCTCGTGACGTTGCACCGATTTTATGATTATATTGAAATTATTATAATCTACTTGATGCGTGTAAATCTTTTGGTATGTGACAACACCAATTTCAGTTGAGTATAAAAGACCGCTATATGTACACGCCCGGTAATAAAATATAACAAGGCGTCATATAGTCGTTTCCGGTTTCACTACCACCTCTGACAATTCCATGATCGTTGCACGGACGTGATTGCGACGAGTGTCACTCCACATATTTGTCCACCTAACGTCGACGGGTCTCTTCCCTCGTGGCGTGTATTGTTATTCTCCGAACCTGGGATCATCAACACCATTCATTTAACTCCGTGAACTTTGTTAAACTTTCGACGACTAAAAACTTAGCGACAAATTCAGAGTGCAGAAACCCTCGCGTGGACAAAGAGGACCGTCGGTGACCCTCGGGGAAATTAGCCACAATTACAGAGACCAGAGTCTGCACGTTTACTCCTACGGTGTTTAACGAACCAGCTTCGTGATTCTCGCGATTTCAAGAACTAATCACTCGCACTTGTACTCTACACTCGCAGACGGTCTACTGAAGAGCGAGCCTCTACTGACCAGGCGACGATCGGTCAACCGTGTAGGGGAAGGAGAATGGTATCAGCTTCTCCATCGTTGTCGCTCCAGTTGATAGTACTGACGTTATTATTGTATTGTAACGACTAACCGCAGCGGTGGAACGGACTTTAGACCTTTCCGCAGGCTGTTGGACACAGGACACTTGCATACGATCATATATAGAGGATGACGCTACTTTCTGTTTGTCTTATTACCCACAATGACGTGAATCCACGCATTATCTTCGCTTCATTTTACGCAGTTTTCATCAGATCCACTCAACAAGGGAACGTTTATGACTCCAGCGTGTTAATGAAGAATCCAAATCACTGCAGTTAGCACCTTTTCACCCTCGTTAAGTCCTCTTTTTACCTCTACTACTGGATACACTATTGTTGAGTTTGTGTAATGCGGTAATCCATGTATTGGTAACACGAAGCATTATTGTTTCTTCATTTTTTCACTCATACGAAAAACCGCAACATATGTTCCGACCGTGTTTAATCAGAATGTGAAACCAGTCATGCTGATACCAGTTCACCAGTTGACTTGAATTATCATTATCATTTCTTTTCTGGTCTTCCGTTTCTTCTTTCCACTTGTCTCCGCAATAATATGTACGAAATATTATCGTGATCGCGACATCTCAAACACCCCGTATAAGTGGCGTGTATCACGGGGCACGTGCGAGAGCGTGCGGTGTGGAATACGTTATATATCGTCGAGACGCGCGTCTGTCGAGCGTCGGCGACTTGATACGTGACACGAACCGTTCCTTCTTCGACTTCCTTCCTGCCTGGTTGCCTGACTGCAGCCCGTCCAGTGCCTTCGCTTATACCGAGGCCAAAAAGCCTAGAGGCACGGTACTTCCAACGAGGTGACTTACGTCTCATCAAATCCCTCGAGCAAAGACAGGCTCGGATACTTAAATATACAGGGTGTCGCCTTTGCCGTTTTCCTCCCATTGTCTTCGTTGTCGAATATTGTTTGAATAATAAAGTAATAAAGATGTAGATTAGAAGCATAAAAATTCACGATAGATGTTAATGTTTTGGGGAAGGCTGAAGAGATAGTCAAATGTGGGGCGCGCATAAGCGATAAGGAGATATAATACAACGAGGGGAAATGAATGGATAAAAAGTGCGCTTCCTTTCCACGCTTTTCCTCTCGCCTCTCGCGTATATTCGTGTCACGTAAATTCCCGCACGCCATCTCGGCTCTTTCATATCAAACAAATACAACAATGGCTTGACTCATTCTACAATTAATAATTAACCAACAACTATTGGGGTTTTTAGTGATGACGACGTGACGAAAATTTACAATCAATTTTCCTTTTCTCAATTCCAAACTCGACTTTTTCCGCTTCCTTTTATCTCGATCAATTGCAAAAGTTTGACTACATCGCTGAGACGCAGAAATAGACCAGAACTTACAGTCTTAAATCTCCATTTTATTATAACAAACTAAAGTGGATTGTGAGGGCAGGTCAGGTTACGCAGGGTTAACAAGTCCTCCACATGCGAACACATCGTATTTGCCTGTTATTACAATTCCACTGAATAACCCGAAGAGTATAGTTTTATTAGTTCCCCCAACGCAGTGTATGATATAGAACACAGTGCATGTCCGCGACTGGTTCAAATTAACGGAGTAATTCGTTTAAACTGGACCTAAAAAAAAAAAAAAAAACGCACCACAGGAAGTAATCCGGATAAGAAGAAGTGTTATTTATATCCTAGAGTAGTGTAACAGTTTCGAAATAGTACAGAGTGAGGTTCATGTGTCACATCCTCATTCCCATAAATGGACATCTAGAACGGAGTTGCGTTCTCTCATGCTTTGTTTTTGTCCATCATATATACATATATGCACATGTGAATTTGTCTGATAAAACCACAACGAGGAGACGATGTTATCTGATTTTACTTTTAGATTATTAAATTTACCGTCCTATGTATAAATCAACCTGCTTATCTAATCTACAACGATTCACACCACGGGTTGTAGTATCTTCCATACTACACACCCGCTGACCCTGCACGCCTGGTTGATCGTCAATACCGCTTTCATCTAATCGTAGGGTCAACAATAACAGCGTATAGACCGAGACCGTTCGGTTATTAAACCGTGTTCTTTTTTTTCTTCCAATTCCGGGAAATTTTTCGTCTCATAAACATTGTCGGTGAACAAATTGCGGAGACAAATGATACGTAACAATTAGTCAGAGACTGACACTGACGCCGTTAGAGGGGTTTTAATTAGCCCATCATATATGCGCGTGAGATAGTGCAGGATGATTATTCCAGCATGAGTGGACCGAGGCTTGATGCGAATGTGAAACATGAATTTATCGCCATCTTTGCACACTATCCGTCCATCTCGTCTCGTCTGGGTAACCCCGATCGCGACAATGGAAAAACGAGGATACAACAGAAACTGGAAGATCGTAGATCGTTGCTCCATTCGCGAAAGGAGGGAAAACCTATGATATTTACTGCTTTTCGAGCGCCATGATGGTTTCGAAGGATCGAATCGGTTCTCTATAACCGCGGCGGTGTTTCGAGGAGCCTTTCGTCCTTAAGCATGAAAATATGTGTAGGTTTTTTTACCTGGGAAGACGTCTTTCAGGTCTGGACTGTACGGATGGATCCATCCGTTCCTTTGCTGAATTATACACTGAAACATCGTAGCGTGTATCTGGTTGATCAGCAGTAGCACCAAGTGTTAAATAAATAGTATCTTCTTTGTTTAAATTGTTCAATTCCCTTTCTCCTTTTCTCTCTATTTCTCACGCTCTCTCTTTTAGCGCTTTATTCTCATCATAATTTCCGCCACAACTCTCGAGTCTTGATCGTGCGGGGTAAACTTTTTTTTCCACCACCAGGCAACTATTAACACCTCACGCTACGTTAGCACCGCTGCACGTGTTTAATAACATATTCAACACATTCTCACCCACACACTCGCACCGACACACGTACTACGAAGAACCTCACGAGTCACATTATCGCTTTTGCGAATTGACCGCGAATCTCGCGAATTTATGTCGTCATATAGCACCTGACATTATGTCAAACACAGTAGCAACGCGGACGCGGACCTCTACCATATCTTACTTGCTCCAGGATCGGAGGGTAATTGCGTCTGAAACCGCCCCATCGTGGGTTCTTCCTCTCCCCCCCCCTGCACGCCCTTACTTCTCTCTTTGTCGTTCCGCTCTACCTCTCCGCCCCCGCTTATTCCCCTCGGGGACCTCCTGCTTCGCTCTCTTTCTCTCACAACACGGTGTAGCGTGTAGTGTACGATATAGCGTGGTTCGTTCGTTGCGTTTACTTTGCAAATATGTGATCTATCGGAGGGATTCTTGCGGAGTAATGATCACCGAGATTTGGTGGTACTTGTACGCGTTTGAGGATATGCAGGGTGTTTCAGGGTGAAAGAGGGTGTCTCACTCGGTGGACGGGATCGAACTGGAGGCTGGTAGACTGGTCGCCAGGCAACCGGATTTTCCCTCTTTCTCTACTCCCCCTCCTCACTGCACGGGGCTTCCAGACTCGGTCTTCTCAGTCCCCCGCAGATCTCCCGCTATAACATAGCCATAGCCCCGTATTCTCATACTTACAATAACCCTCCGCGCATCGTTATGCGTTTGGATAATGGTAGTAGTGGGTATCTAGTTATGTACGAGCTGTCCCGAGCGATCCCAACATGGTATAGCGCACATGCGCCGGACGATGAAGTGCTAGAGGCACCACGCATCACCGATCCCGACAAAAATCTCTCAACTCTTCTCGAACTCTAGATAACATAGAATAATATACGTCGTAGACATCTACCAGATACATATATTCGGGTGCATCACGATCCAGATGCGGTGCGATTTGCCTGCAGCAGGATGCGTGCGCGCGGCTGGTGTTTTCTCTTGGTATATCTATACGTACCACATGCAACATACGGTAGGGTGAGAATTTTGTAGTGGGGGGTAACGAGCGTCCATTGATTCACCCGTCCCCACCCTATAGCTACAACAGCACCAGAGACCGGAGAGCGTATACGTGGCCGTGACTCTGACTGATTGCGAGACGAGGACGAGCGAGCGAACAGCGACCGCGGCCACGGCGCTAGGTATGACTTGGTGGCGTACCTTCGGCCTGCGGGGGAGGGTGCAGCCCCGAGGTGCAGTCGTTGTCACGCGATCCTCACTTAATATTAGTTAGTCGAGGGGTTCGTGTACTCTCGCCCGCTGGTATAGCATGTCCAGAGTCAAATTTGGTCAAGCAGCACTCCGGCACTCTCATCCACCCTCTTCTGCCAGATACTACAACGAACTCCACTCTACCACACTCAAGATCACCTTACTCAACTGCCTCAAAGTATAACGTTTGATGTGGCTTTCTTACATTCTTCAGGCATGTCCACTGTTCTTCGTCCACGATGTAATCACTAACTTGTGGAGGAGACTGTATGAAAAATGTGGAGGCCAGGGGCGCGTGCGGAGTTTTCTTGTCACTGGATATTGAGCATTGTGTGCAGTGGTAACGTTACCTGCACCACTTAACGAAGATCGTTTATACTAGAGCTCAGTTTGCACTTTAGGACTATATCATGGATAGGTATTGTTGCGCTGCACCTATAATGCCACGTGACAAACTCAATGTGTGCTTTTCCGTTCATCGCCCGCATGCGCTTGTTCTTCCGATCGTTCTATTTTCAACCGTTCGAAAGTGATGCAGGGTTTTAACCAAAACGGTGTTTGGGACTGGATTCAAGATCATCGTTGTTGATTCATGATGTGTGTATATTTGAATCTTGTCAATCACTTTGATGAACTAATTTCGGGCTTCCTTTGTCTCATTTTCGAGATTGACCTCGATTCGTGAAACTAGATCTGAGAATAAGATTCATGATTATCTTGATCTTTGCTCTTTCCATCAGTCACTCATCGTCCGCAGCACATCGACGGGGCCTTGACTCTCCGGTTTTAGCTTTGTGTACACACAGCCGAGGCTTTTCAATTCTAAATTGGGAGACGTTGAGAGGCGGCAGTGACTTTGACCCTGAGAATCTGCAAAGGGCAGGGTGAGTCGAGGGGAGACCGCGGGGTCAGGGTTCGCTCTTGCGCGGGTTAGGGAAATTTATATCTCATCTCGCTGGTGAGGGAGGAAGCTGTGAATAACATCAAAGCGTTAATTATACGCCCAAGTTGTAAACTCGGGTTATAATAGGGAACGAACGGAATCGTTCGAACACAAAAAAGTCCATTTATTACAATCTTCCCGCGTGTTCAAGTTAATGAGGCTGATGATTAATACGTGGATACTAAAGACTTGTACGCACTAAAGTTAGAGAGCGTTGATCGTACCTACATTTATATCCTTCCTAACAACCGGTTATGTGCACCGAGTTAAATGTATAATCTACTCGTACATCGTGCGATCCGATGCACAAGTTAATTTCAAACCGCAAGTCTCACAGGCCTTCGAGACGAGGAGGAAAAGTGTTCTACCCCTTGGCTGTGTGGGATGTGCACGCATTATCTTTGTCTAATAAAATACCAACCTAACCGTTCACACGGAACGATCTGTTCACTCGGGTACGGTACAGTCGCGTGCAAGAGACAAAATGCCCGGATACGCGCGTGCCTGCAATAAACGAGATCGATATTGTACGTTCGTAGGTATATATCTGGTTCGAAAAACTCATTGTCGGAGGTGAGGACTCGTCCGTTGCAGCATTGAATGCACGGTACGACTTCGGGGTCACCGTCCGGTAGTTTTGTTTCGTTGCTGAATGGATTCTGACCGTCGCGTTATGTACACAGAGTCGGTGAGTGGTTCCCTGCATGTAGTAAACATCTCACAAACATGTGAATTAACGTTTGTGTACACATGGTAATAGCCCGGGTGTATCTACCGTATGACCGTACACCAGGAGCCCAAGGTCCTCACGGGATATGACCGGGGGGCTTCGGTCAGGCTCGTTTGAATTCGACCGTGCCGGAAAGCATCGTTTGATCGCAGCCCGGATTGTGGGAACTTGTGTCAGAAACTGGGAGGGTCAAGGGTGCGGTGATCGTGTCGGCCGGCTGTTTCGCCGTCGACGCGGATCAACGGCAGGGCGTTTCCGCTCGAAGATTCAATAGCTGGTTACATGCCCCGTGGTCCTTAAACTTTAACACTGCTTCCTTCCAGCTCGACCTTTCTTGATCTTTGCTGCTCCTTCTACGTGGAACGTAAATGAATGCGATCATGATTGGACGGCCGGTTTCTCCGTCTCCGCCGGGGCCTCAGAACGGGAGATACGATCCTGGGTCAGACTACATCGAAAGCATAGTCGACCCGAGCTCTGAGGATAGTGAGGAGGATTTAACTCGTTCTCTACGCTCCGTGGGGAAAAGAGTGAAATTTATATCGGATGCGACGTCGGCTTTAGTCGGTCGAGATCGTACAGGATCGGTTCGAGTCGGCGATTCCCCGACCAGAATAACGAACTTTACAAAAAGAACCGATCCCTTTCAACGGGATTCCATCTGGGATCGGTTCACAATCTCAGTCGATTATATTGGGGATAAAGAAGCAAAGAAAGACCGTTTTTGAACGTTTCAATCCATTGTTTGTTTATTTTTTCATCAAGTATATACATTGAATTGGTATCACACAGTCAGACTTAAAACTATTTTCTGGAATTCCCGGTGCATCTTCTATTCCGGAAACAGTTTTCTAAATTAACTAAATCATACATTCGCATTCCGCGGTGAGACTGCTGCTGGCGCCTCTCGAAGACGCCTACGCCAACGGCGAGTCCCCAGAAGCGGAACGGCCGCGTGTATGCGGTGTAAACGCTTTGTTTATTCGAACGTCCCTCCTCCCTCTCTCTCTCTGTTTCTTTCTCTACGACAATCAGTCTCCGTGCCTTTCAAATCGAGCAGAGAGATGAGGTGGGGGGAAAGCGCAGCACAGCGCAGCATCTGCTGTTCTTTCATAGCATCGCTCTAACAGCGTCATCCTATCGATGCCGCGTGTCCCCTGTGCCGTCCCAAACTATGTGTTTAGCATTTAGAATGGGGATTTCCAGATACCTGGGTGTATCCGTGTGCCTGAGATGATGCCCCCAAAGGACCCTAACGGAGGAACCTCGGCTGCATCGGGGACACGGTAACATTGTGGAAACTTACCTAAGCTCGTCGCTCTATGAGGTGCCATGATCGTTTAACAATACAATTTTCGAACCACCTGGCTCGGATGGGCAGAGCCTCGTTAATTGTAATTTGTCGTGTGTCGCAAGTGCTCGACGAGCGAAAGTATGCACAGAATGCGGTATGTTTGCGTGTTATTCGAACACGAACACATACATTGCACACATCCGTATTACGGTTATGACTGATGTAGTAACTACGATAAATATGATTATACATAAGTGTATTGAGAAAGCGAACGAGACGGGTTTTGTTGAATTTTATACCAAAAGAAAAGACGCACACGGCGATGAAGAAGAGACTCTGGCGAAAAACAGCTGCGCGTAAAAAGGCAGCTGTTTGCAGTGATGCAAACCTTTGACGCTCCTTTGTTGTTTATTTTTCGTTGTTATCGTTTCGTTTCACCTTTCGTTGCATTGATGCATAATTTTTTATTTTTTATTTTATTTTTTTTGTTTCTTTTCTCACAATATCAAAACTTGTTTATTACTTAAAAATAATTCGCAAAAGCGGTGCAGAAAATTATTGCATAAATGTTTTGCGTAAACAGACGCTACGTGACAATAACGTCGTTAGCTCCCGGAGTTTACCGCCGAGTCAATGTAAATAAACAATCCGACTGCTGCATGATCGATTCTTTCAGTTTTCCGTTTCTTCATTCTTTCATTTCGCTAAAATAACCGGACTCTGAATTTTTGTTTACTTTGTGAACTATATTTACTTACTGTTAAAAACGAGTAATTTTCTCGTCGATCCAAGCCGTTTGATCGGTGATTTTATGCCGTCGATCTCCTCCTCGTCCATAATAATATCCTGATTGTCGTGAAAATTTTTAAAAAACAGTTACAGCTCGTCGTTATTAAAATGAAACAAATCAGACCTTTGAGGTTTCTGTTTAAAAACTTAAAAACGTTACAGCGTGTATTTATTTACACTTCAAACACGGCACTTGTCACAGTTTCGAAGCATTCTTTGGCACAACGGTCCCGCATTGCGTCGAGTTAAACCGGTTTACGATCTGTTTAACCGTTGGATGAACGAATATCCTTCTTCGACTCTTTATTTTTAATACCGTACGCAAAGTATCCGCGTGCGTTTCGTGTCACGAGTCACTTTTCTCCGAGTTTGTCAATTATTTGAAAGCTACTAAAAACGTACCGAATCCTTACAGATCAGAGACACGAAACGCGAACGCAAAACGGAATTAAAGATACTCTTCGAGTCACTCTCCGTCAACTGACTACTCGACTGGCAGACGATCAGGCGGCCCAACACCCGACGGAGGTATACTATCGGTGCTGGCAATAGTGCAGACCGTCGCTGCTACCCCAAGGATATTCTTGGACGCGGGTATATATTAATTCAACTTGGGGGGAACCGCCGCGTCACTTTGTTGCTTAGCAACTGGTGACTACTAACGAGTCCTACTGCGTCCAGCGGCCCGCGTGCGATTCTTCGTGCTGGGTGTGCATACACCGTGCTGCCATCTACCGGATGCCGCCTAAGCGTCACTCCATCACTCCAACGATCACAACGGCGCGGGAAATGCATCTGTTTACGTCGTCAATTGTTCGAGATTGAATTATTCATGGATTTGAAAACGCAGCGGATATGCATCACGAGGAATTATTGCGAAAAAAAACCTTGTTCATTTTTAGAACCCCCCCTTTTTTTGAATATGCAGATTATTTATAATATTACCACCTTCATGTGTCTTTCACTGTTATTGAAGCGATTGTGATGTCAGGCTGTTGTTGAACAGTTGAATTGGGTCTGTTACCCGAAACTATTTCAGGTGGCAGCAGGGGGCTAAGCCACCAAGATGGCGGCGCGCCCTTCTTTGACGCCGCCATCTTGGTGGCTTAGCCCCCTGCTGCCACCTGAAATAGTTTCGGGCAACAGATCCAATATCGAATTCTCCGATGTTGAACAAAAATAATATCGAATAGTAAAAATATCGACAAAAAGTAATCGATTGATCGAAGAAGAATATCGACACACTCGATTAATCGAAAAGTATCGCCCATCCCTACGAGAGACACAGAAATGATCATGTATTGATTGATATTCTTTTTTGCATTTCTTTCAGCAAAAAAAAAAAAAATATGAAAGCTACTGGAATATTCCAGTAATCTATAAAACGAATTGATTATAATTGACACACGGTTATTTTTGATTATTCTATTTGACCCTCCCTAGAAAGGGGCCATTCATTAATTACGTAAGGGTCCCGAGGGGGAGGGGGGGTTAAAAATCTCTACATGCCCTTATCGGGGGGGGAGGGGGGTAAAACCCATTCTTACGTAATATTTTGTAAGTCGAAATTTAATATTAGAAATCGACTAACTGATCCTTTTCTAACAACATTTTATCATTCTGAAAAACGAGATAGAATCTTAAGTAAGAAGATGGAGGGGGGGTTCGAGAAATCTTATGTACCCTTACATGGGGGTAGGGGGGGGTCAAAAATCGCCAAAATCATCCTTACGTAATTAATGAATGGCCTCTAACACCTATTTTCAGTCCCATAAGAAATACATTGTAATGTGGGGGTCATTTTGACCCAGTGTGACGGGTTAATGATTCGTGTATCAATTCCGTTTTTCATATACAGTAGAGCGTCGATTATCCGAATCAATTGGGACCGGGTGCCTTTCGGATAATCGAAATTTCGGATAACCGAACAGCAATATTCCGTGGGCGAAAAAAACGTCAATTCTTTCGAAATGATGAAATTTATATATGTATACATATTATAACATATATTTAACTACAATGAACATCAATAGGTTATTATCACAAGTACATTTTAGTGAACTGAAAACATGTAATCATCGTATCATTCAATGATACAGAACAAAGTTAGATATGTATGTCTTTAGAAAATAATCAAAATTCTTATATATTTGAGTTCTTACATCTGTTTATTTTTGAAAAAGTCGACGATTTTCCAATAAACCAAATCACCATTCGGATAATTGACGTTTCGGATAAAGCAAATCGCCATTCGGATAATCGACGTTTCGGATAACTGACGTTCGGATAATCGACGCTCTACTGTATTCTCAAATCTTTCATCGATTCGTTTTGACAACTTGTCATCTCTTGTCAACTTGTCAACATCGATATTATTCCCATTTAATGGAAATTTACAAGCGTATTTGAGGTGCAATTAGAGCCTTCATTGTCTTGTTCTCTTCACAGCATACGAGTATAGAACCCAATACAACGTCTTCGATTCCCGTAGTGCGTCATCAGACCCACAAAAGCGGTTATGAGCTCTTTCCGGCCGTTTAAATTTTCACGAGGATCTAATTTATCGCACTTAACAGCGTGACGATGCATATTAATAACATCAGTCAGAAATTCGCGTGGGAGTATGCGTCTCATTTTCGAATAGTAACAACCACGCGCGCAGATCGTATGCGCACGCGGTTTCCATGGCAACGACGTACACAAACAACTCCTACCCAGTCCCATGGTCAGTTCGAACACTCAATAATCCTTTACTATGGACTTGGACAGGCCAGGGACAGGAAGAGGCAGCGAGAGGCCGGTGACTAGATGGAGAAGAGACCCAGAAGAGGCCTCGAGACCTCAAAGCAGAATAGAAAGACCTTCTTCAAGAAGAGGAGCCAAGATGGAGAGCCAAGATCTGGGCTATCGCTCTGCAGTATCGACTGCTTCTAATGTGGGAAGAAACGTGGTCGGAAGACCACCGTCGGCCTCGGCGTTCTCCACCAGAGTTCAAAGCGCTTCAACATCCAGAATGGCTTCTACCAGTGGAGCCTCGTCGGCTTATGGACAACCCCAAGGGAGGCTCGGGACTGGCCTCCCACCGGCTACTCAGGTCAATGTAGTCGATAGACCGATAACTCAGCAGGGTATCGCCGGTCTCCGGCCCGGGACTAACAGAGGACTGCCCATGACTAGGCAAGGATACCTAGAAATTAGGCTCTTCAGTCCTAAGTCCAAGTCTCTGAATGAATATTACATTACAGGCAAGTGCAAGACCGGAGGTACTACGAGGGTCTTCTGCAGTTGAAGATAAGAGAGATCACCCAGGAGATATCTGTGATCGCTAGACAAGTGGACAGCCAGAGTAGGGAGAGGGCGACTTTCCTCCATTACGATAAACGGGCCAAGGAGCTGGCCGCCGAGCTCACAGACCTCCAGGGTCAGTTGGCGGACTACAACGTCGTGGTCGACAAGATGACCCTGGACCCTGATAAGGAGTCTGTGGAAGTCGAGGCGAGATCGTTGGCCTCGAAGAACGACCAGACCATGGAGGAGATTGAGAATCTATTCGCTTATCGTCAGCAGAAGGAACAGGAGCTTCGAGCTGTGGAGAGAGAAGTTGAGACGGAGAAGATGAACGCGGAGAGGGTGGTAGAGGGGATGAATGCCGAGCAACGGGCGAAGTTTGACAATCTTAAAATGCACAAGATGGAACTTCAGAGGATTATTGACTCCATGCAAAGCGAATTGGAGCAACTCTCCGCACAGAAAGCGAACATGGAGGAACAGATCGCACTCTCTCAGGCCAAGCAGGAGGCTGTTAAGCTTCTGGTGAAGATATCCGAGGTGGAAGAGAAGCGGGACAAACTGAGAGAGGAAGAGAAGAACAGGCTTTCTCCTGAGGAGGAAAGAGTCCAGTTGCTGGCCAAAGTCAAGCAGGACAACGCCGACGTTGCTGCGGCGGAGAGACAAACTGCGGAGCTTAAAAGACGCATAGCTGAGGCTGAGCAGGAGCTGGAACAGCTGGACACAGACCTGGAGGAGAGTCAGTCTGCTCGACACGTGAAATACAAGGAGATGAGAAAGCGGGAAGAAGCCATGGAGCAATTCATGGTCAGCTTCGACCGCAGCAGACTGGAGGAACTTGAGAGGCTCGACAAGCTCGAAGCCACGATCGTGGATCATCTGACCGAGATATCAAACTGCATGTCCAGCGATCCTAACGTCACTGCGGGAGACGAAATGGCGATTTTGAATGTCCAGCACGTTATCAGCGAGGATCCAGAGCCTCCTGAGAACGTGGATCGGAGCATCGAGGGATTGAGCAGCGAGCATACGCGACTACAGCAGAATTTGATGAAGATGGAGACCTTGGAGAAGAGGCTGAAGGCCGAGCTGACTGAGCTCGATGCGAAGATCAATAAGAAACAAAGCGATCTGGTCATCTTTGAAGACCTGGATGGTCTGAAGGCCAGGTTCGAGCTGAAGAAAGAAGAGATGGTTGCGGAGCGTGCCAGACTCAGGAACCGCGAGCCGTCTAGCAAGGAGGAGCTGGATACCGCGCGGGAGGAGTACGCAGAGATCAAGTCACAGTTGGATAAGAACGAAACGTATCGGCAGATCAGTTCGTTGGAGGAGAAGCTGGAGAAATTGAAGAAGAACAACGAGTCGATAGAGAATTTCGTGTCTGGTCAAAGAGAGAGAGTAGATTACGACGAGATAAAGAAGCAAGCGTTCGAGCTTGTTGATCGCTATAACTTCATACTGAAGGAAAGCGTGAAGTCAATATATTAGTCGACTCTTTTATGTACATTAGTTTTACAATTTTCTATAGTTTAATTTCGCACTTCAATACAAGGTCAGCCTTTTCTCTTAGCTTTGTGCGAGACTAGCTCCGCCGGCAAAGGAACTTTCTGTGACTTCAATAAATTTGTCAGATCATGGACAAACTGAGCGGAGGGTTTTATCTCCTCCATCTCCATCTTTTCCCACACCTCCAACGCCGTCTGGTGATCACCCGATCGACCTGTGTAACGATAAAAAGATAAATAGATCGTCAAACAGGGAAATTTTTCAGAAATTATTCGCTCACAACACAATTTCAGGATCGAATAGTAGACGATCGTCGTGTCCAGCTTCTTAATGCCTTTGCAAGCTTTTAGTATAGTCTGCAAACTGGTCCAATTCTGTTCATCGATCAATCTCTCCAAGCTGATCCTCAATGTCTTCTGATTCACAGCCGGCATCTGGAAAAGACGTTGAATTCTAATTATTTGAGTACACGGAGAAAACCCGACACGAGTCGTCAATGTAAGCACATCGATCACCAATGAGACGTTCGAAAAAAAATCTGTTCTCATTGGTGAGCAATGTGAGAACACTGGCTAACGGTGTCGCTTCATTGGTCGCCGTTGTGCTACGCATTAAGTTGACTCTCACGGACAAGCGATGCGTGCACATTCATAGTTCAAGTGTGCGCACTCGGAGCTCGTGCCTCTCTCATTGGTGAGCAATATCCAGCTCACTACTGAATCTTGCGCCCTTCCCGAATATTTCGTATACGAGTTCAGTAGTGAGCTCGACATTGCTCACCAATGAGAGAGGCACGAGCTCCGAGAGCGTACACTTGAACTATCAATGTGCACGCATCGCTTGCCCGTGAGAGTCAACTTCATGCGTAGCACAACGGCGACCAATGAAGCGACACCGTTAGCCAGTGTTCTCACATTGCTCACCAATGCGAACAGATTTTTTTTCGAACGTCTCATTGGTGATCAATGTGCTTACATTGACGACTCGTGTCGGGTTTTCTCCGTGTAGAAGAAACTCGTTCTTCGTTCGTTATTCCAATTCTCGATTATTACATTGATGAATGTATGGAGTTCCCTTTGCTTATTCGTAGCTGCTAAAGCCATGAATAATTGAGCATTGCTATCCTCTTTCCCATGGATATCTTTAATCAGCCCTAGCACGTCCTTCAGTTCTTTCTGGTACTCAGGTTGGTCCGTACAAGCTTCGACCACAGCGCGTATCAGCTCTTGATGCAAAGGCAATTTTCTATAGGCTGCAGCAAACTCTTTAAACTGTTGAATCGCTGCCTGAAGATCCCCGTTGGATAAATGTATCCTGATCATTGGGCCGAGTATGTGGTTGTTTATTTCGCAGTACCCCTTCCTGACCAAAGTGTCCAAAACTGTTTTGGAACTTTCCCAATCCCCAGTCGCGGCTACTGCGTTCAAGAGTCTCCAGCAGTTCCTCACAGTGTCCGGTCCGCTCCTGACCTTTTCTTGATCTCTGAGCACCTCCAGGGCTTTTTCTAGCTCGTCATTCTTCACCAACATTGTCGCGTAGTCTATAATCTTGTGATCATCGATCTTGAAGCTTCTGTGCTTCGTCTTCAAATCCTTGTACAAAAGTTCAGCTTTATCCAGTACGCCGTTGGTCGCGTACAAGCTGAACATCCCTGAGATCATGCCAGTCGTCCATTCGAACCCTTTACTCGTGAACAACTCCGCAAACTCCTGCGCCTTCCTCAGATTATTTTTACCGCAGTGAGTCTGCACGAGTCTTCGCAAAACTCCTCTGGTGTTCATACCCTGGGCTGATAAATCAGCCAAATGATTCTCCAGCTCCTCCGCATTCATGTCCCTCGGATGAGGTATGGACGTGCAGTTCATCGCCATAGAGGTCAATCCCTCACTAATCAGCCGCTTGAAAGTGTCCTGCAGATCCTTAGGCTCTTTCAATCTGGTTATCCTCGGTTGTAAAGCTTCGGCAGCCGTCTGCGAGATCTTCAGGTTCTTCTTGTCCAGGGCGCAAACAAGATCTGCAATTTCTTCATTGCTGACGGTCACCCGCTCGTGGGCTAATAGGTCTAGGAAAAATTGTCCATTCTGTTCGGCGGTCGAGTTTATATTGCTCAATAGGGCAGCGGTGCCACTGGCGTTTTTCGTCCCTATGTACCCTCGCGCCACGTGCTCTATTACAACGGGACTATCTATCTTCCCCTTGATCTTTTCCGTCAAGGAAATTGCTCCCTTTAGATTTCCCTTGTTCAACAGCGTAACCAGCAGCGGTGACAACAGATCTGCGATCTTCAATCCGCAGTCCTGCAGCTTCCTGAGGATTATCAGAGGGTCCGTAGTGGATAAGAATGGGATCGCGTAATCCCTCAGAGTCTCGTCGTCCGGGTGAACTCCCTGTCCGATCATGTGTCTGATGAGCCTGATCACGTCGGATTCCCCTTTGCTGGATGCCGCGTTGATCAGCAAAGGCCAGTAGAAGTGGGGCCTGATTTCCACTCCGCGTTTCTGCATCGTTTCAAATGCCATAATCGCCTTGTCTTCCTTGTTCAATCTGAGAGCTACCTCGGTGGCTTTGAGCAAGGCGTTCGGATTCTTCTCTGAAGATATAAGATTCTCGCAAATTCTTATTATCTCTTCGGCCGGAGTCTCCGACTTGACCATTTCGTAGAGAAAAAAATCTGCATAAGCGACGTCGGAGTCGATTACAGGCAAACAGTTGATTATCTCAAACGCGTCTCTGGCTTTGCCCAAATGCGTCAGTTCTATGATCGTGCGAACTATCTCGTTGTTTCTGAGACTCGATCCTTTTCCCAAGTACTTCATCACTTTTGGAATATATTCGCCGTGCTGAGAATTGCTCAGAGACTTTAAGACGCTCATCAATTGCCTAGTGCTCAGGTTTCCGATGCTGAGAATCCTTTCCAAATTCTCCACGTCTCCCTTAACGGCGTAACCTCGGGCCAGGGCGCAGTAGGTCGCCGTGCCGAGTTCGATCCTGACGGCCTGCATGGTGACTATGACTTCCTGAGCTCCGTCGACATTGGCGTTCGCCGAGTACGCCAAGATCAGGGAATTGAAGGTGTCCTCGTTTATGGGGAACCCCATGTCCTTCATCTTGGCGATGATGGCGAGAACCTGGCCATAGTCTCCGATCTCGGCTACGGCGTCGACGAGAAGTCGATACGTGTTTCTATCCGGCGTCGATTTCATGCTGTTCAAGAATTCCTCCGCGTCGATGTACATCGAGTTTTGCGCATAGATGCTGAGCAGGAGGTTGTAGTGTTCCGTGGTTAGAGGCTGCGCTATTTTCTCAACCAGATTCCACACCTGGAGGACGAGACCGCGCCTCAACTCCAAATCAGCGTCCGGAATCATGTCTCGGCAAGCTTCGAGCAGACGCAGAGCGAAGGGTTCATCCTCCGGGGATAAGCGTCTGCTCTTTTTCTCGACAATCCTTTTCAGGTCTGCGTACGTACCGCCGCTTGTTTCAAACGGGTCGGAGGATGATTTTTGAGCGTTTAGAGAGGCGCTTGGTTTCCCCGTCGAGAGATTTGATCTTTGATTCGATTCGAATTGGGAATTCGGATGAGCTTGGGCATTGAGATGGAGAACATAACCTCTGTTAGTTTCGTTTAGGACGTGATTTTTGCTGATTTTTTCATGCAGGTTGCCAAATCTCGAACGAATCCATATAAGTCTCGCGCATCTTCGTACCAGAGCCATTTGAGAGGGTGGAGGATGATTTTCCGGAGTTTTGTTCAGGACGAGACGTTGACGAGAAATACTAGGCTCTACTACCGAATTTTTTTCGGATTCGAATTACTGCGGTTCGAAGATTTTTTCATGGATCTGCATTTATTTTCGACTAGTAGTGCCTCTTTCGTAGTTATAACGGTCATATAACCTCGTCGAAGTATTATCACTGCGGTGAACTTAACCTAACCTAACAAAACAACATGAGTTTGATATAACCTAACCTAACAAATGGTCCCATGATGTTCTGCCCTCTATCAGAATTCGGGAAGCAGCTCGCATCAGATTTGTTTTTGGTTCGTGCTGCCATCTGTGGAGGAAACACGGAATGAAGCGAATTTAAAATTTAGACGATGCGTGTCGTACCACGTGTTCCTCCTCATGCAGGCAGGTCCGTGCACCTGATCGCAGGCAACTGTACTTACACCCTATGTCTTGTACGATCGAAATAAATAAAATCGACGTCAGCATCGATGTTGTCGATTTTTTTTCTATTCAATATTGAATACCGTGCGTGGCCATATTTATACCCATACACGAGATTATTTTACAGATTTTTAAGTTCCTAATGACTTGTTTTTACAACTGGGGGGCTCTTATTTGAAATTGATCAGATAGATTTATTCTATCGAATTATGAAAGTAAAGGTATCATTTCACATCCATAGTATATTCATCCAATCAATGAATATCACGATTTATTTGATTATTTCAAATTTGCAAATATATAAAAATGGTTCGTTTTTTGTTTTTATCATTAAACGATGCAATCTCATAACGCGCAAAACATCGACATTGAACATCGATCGGACGCCATCGATGTATAATATCGATACATCGCTCTGAAAACATCGATGTTTTCGATGGACGTGGGGTTTAAGGGTAGGTACAGTTGCCTGCGATCAGGTGCATGGACCTGCCCGCATAAGGAAGAACACGCGGTATGAGTAGTTCCCAATGTACAATTTACATACGAATGCAGACGTACGCTCAATGACTGTGTACGAATGAGAGATAACGAGTGATACTGAAACAGAATTACAGAATTAATGCGAACTACATCAGAATGAGAGATCACGGCGGTGAATGTTAACGATGAATTTTATAGAAGAGCAAGAAAACAAGCACCGTGTGCCGAAGCCTTTGATATTGTCAATCGCAGGCATGAGAAATATTTATTCTTCTCAACAGTTTAAGATTCAAATGTAAACTGGTATATAGTAAAAATTTCCGGCTATGAAAGTTGTTCAGAAATATAGGGGTCAACCCTGGTAAAAATGTGGATAGAGACGGATAGAAACGGATAGAAATATTGCAGAAGACCGTATATAAACAGATAGACCTATGTTTCTATCCGTTTCTATCCGTTTCTGTCCACATTTTTACCAGAAAAAAATTGACCCCATTGGAAGGAGGAAGCACCTAGTTTTACCATTTGAAATTCCACCAAGATCGAAGGCATAAGCGGTCTTCGCCTCTGGTTGTGATTTCTAATGGACGGGAACAGGAATTTGTGGCTTCACAAGGCTGCATCATACAGGGGACTGACCATATTTTATCCTCATTTGGGGACTGATCCATATTTTATTTCGGTGGCATGATGTTCTTTCGTCCTACGGCCACTGCAGATTTCCTTATGGGGTTTTATTTTCTTCTTCAGAAAATAAGTACTTTCTGACACAAAGAATTCTTCTCATGGGGAATCGTCACCCTGGGAGTGACACCGTATCCGAAAGACCTGACTTTGGGTCTCCTCGAGCTGCTGCAGTCGAAGTACCGCGTAAAGCGTCAGAAAACTGCACCAATGCTTTGAGAGGCACGTTGTATCATATATTCAGAAATGTCATCAGTTGCAGTTTTCTTCTGCAGCGCTACACGTTTAATGTCTACGCTCTATGATCCATAATATTACATGCGATGCCGTGCTACGGGAGAACGAAGCCAAAGGATCGACCATCCTTTAGTCTCTTGCATAAAAAGTGAGACAAGGGGATTAAAAAACTCGAAGCATTCACGGTACCTCATCTCCGAGGACTTTGAGCAAGGTGTAGAGTCTCAGGCGAGAGTCTGGAATAAATTATACCTGCACTCGGGTCCAATGGTGATGATATTACGAGCACGCTTGCATATCAACTTTTTTTATAGACAGTCATCGATTGGTAATGAAATACCGAACATACGAAGGTCTGAAGTTATACTCGACTTCACATCGAATGAATTTGCATGCGGGCAGAGTCAAATAGCCAGCAAAAGAAAAAAAGGATCAAAGGATTTTTAGCTTTTGAGTCAACTATGAAGAACTTTGAACGGATTTATTCAACTAGGTGAAGCTGGAGCATTAGCGATCGCTAATTATCATTCCCTAAAAGTTTGAGATAGTAATAGAGAATAACCGGAAATCAGAGAGGCCAAAGTTTCGAATTCCAAAGTTACATCGCCAACCGCGTGGAAAAATCGGCTAGCTCAAAATTTGAGATTCCTGAATGAAGAATCGGATTTTGAAACTACTTTGCCTGGAAATGTACATAATATAATACTGCGAGCAATAAACGATTAATAAGTAAAATGTACATAATAGCTCGTGTTGTTGATATATTCTAGCGGGGATTGAAATTTGTACCGATAGAACTGGTACGTTTGACCTTCGAAAGTAGAAGCCCCACCTGATTTCAGTCGTATATTAGCGCGTGCTGAAAAATTCAATGTATTTCTTGTCAGGAAAACACTCCAGTGTACATACATACATTCAAGTGTTCCGGCGATAGATATCCCTCAACAGTGCGCGAATATTAAAATAAAATTGCATTTTCTGTGCCTCGGTTCTGACCAAAATCCGAAGCTCTTCGAATGCGAAAATGAGCCACTTGCGACTAGACGAAGACAATATTGTCAGCAGTGCGTTCGACGATGTGGATATTCCACAGGAGCTGGTACATGAATATGTGTGGAAAGGCTTAAACCGATGTTCCGACAAAATAGCAACGGTATTGATGAAAAACGGCATACGTTTTACACCCAAACTTTTACTTACAATCAGAATATTCGCTTCATCGCAAGTCTTTGACAGTGTAAGCGCTGTATTTTTATAACCGCGATGGAAATTCTCTGTGTGTAAGTTAAATTATATGACGTGCATAACATAAGGGGCCTCAAGCGGAGGGTGGGAGTCGCCGAAGTGACGTCACATAGGGGTTGCATGTTTGTGACTTGGTGTGAGTTTTTGTTCTTGGACCAAAACGTGGAGTTTAAGAGAAGGTTTCCTCAGATCTGATACTGGATGCCTTCCATATTCTAAAATTTCGCTACACTCTGAAAAATGTATTGCGATAGTCACTATATAAATGATTAGATATGAGAATATGAAATACGTTTCATACTAGACATAACCGAAATGAGTATTCCCGATCATAATTTCAGTTCGATTCGTTACTTCAATGATTTTTGAAAGTCTAATACACGATACGAAGTTTCTTGATGTCCCTGAAGTCTGGTGCAGGCTATTTTTGCGGGAGACCCCCTTAGAGATACTGATAATTCGACCGACCTACGTTGATTTATAAATAGCATTGTTACTGAAAAAGCAATTTTTGGGTCGATGTACAGGTTTGCTCGACGACTGGAAAATCCTACACGTATTCCGAATTGCGCTCGTTGAGTGGAAAATTTGCATCGTCATTGAGAAAGTACGAATTCTACCCCGGAAGCACCATAGCGCTTGTTTTACCCAACGTTCCGGAATATGCAATAATTATCCTCGGCGCATCTGAGGCTGGAGTTAAGGTGAGTTTGATCGATTTTAGAATTACAGCTGGGTGTATCATCAATTTGATCTCGAATAGCTGTGAGTTCGTACATTTTTCCAGGTGACAATGTGCAACCCAATATCCACGTCAGAGGAAATTCGTCGGCAGTTAGAAGATTCCGAAGCCGCTGCCTTAATCACGACCCCAGAGCGATACTCCGTAGTCAAGGATAGTATTTCCGGAAATGCAAACATCAAGTTGCCCATGATAGTGGTAGATGATGATCATAACTCTTCACCCCACGGCAGCATCAGGTTCGACGAATTGATATCAGACTCCATCGAATTACTCGACGAATCCGCAATTCCAGACAGAAATATAGAGGACACGATGTTCTTGCCGTATTCGAGTGGAACAACGGGATTGCCAAAGGGCGTAGAGATATCGCATCGGTATGTACGCAGAAATTGTCTCGTTTCATATGCAGGTCGAATTCCCGACGGCGGATCACGAACAGTCTGAAGTCGGTTGGAATCGAGAAATGAGCTTCCAGACAGTTGGATTGGTTCAGAACTGTCCGAAGCTGAATTCTTGATTCCAGGCAACTTCAGACTGTACAGTCGTCAGGAACTTACCCCGTATGTGATCGCATCCTCTCAGAATCTATTGGGGAAATTCAGACCAGGCTGACGCTGCTTGGTGGCGAATTCCTCAAACATCTCAGGTAAGATAGAGAAGCATGCAGCATATGTGCAATTTTATCTTTATATCAGAGTGACTGAACCAGTTTCGCGATATTAATAAATACAGCCGGCGTGTTATTCAGACTAGATTCCCAATTGCATAATGGTGACCTATACGATGAGCTTTATTCTTCACCTGCAGGAATGTTACTTCAAACTGTGAGCAGATACAAAGTGAAGAAATATGTATAGCATATGCAACGACTGAAACACACCAAGATGTGATTCCTGTAATTGTGCCAGTGTTCCACATCTACGGATTAGTTCCAGTGCTGATTAACGGTTTGAGGTATGTTCCACTCCCATCTATCTCTTCTTGTAGCATGAAGAGCAACCTTTCATCTACAACCACTATCATTTCGCTTCAGGTTGGGAGCGAAACTCGTTTTTCTTCGCAAGTTTACCCCAGAGGGTGCCTTAAAATGTTTAAAGGAGTACAAGCCGACTGTATTGTACTTAGTACCTCCGCTGGTGATGTTCTTGGGAAATAGTAAATTGGTTTCGCACGATCATTTGGACAACGTCAGGGTAGTCGTATCAGCAGCTGCCCCTATCGGTGCGGAGAGTATTCGAAAGCTTTTGACGAAGGCTAAACTTGGCACTGGATTTGTACAAGGGTGAGTCATCGTGTCATATCTGATGATGTATTCAAATTAATATGAAGAATTTTCGAGTTGTGATTCACTTTTTTTTCTCCGATACCACTGCAATTTTGGCTGTCATAAATAGATGAAACTGTATATGCTGCAAGTATGTAGCCTGCGTTACTTGCACCTTCTTTCAGCTACGGTTTGACAGAAACGTGCAGTGCGGTCGCAATAAGTAGCAAGGGATCGGGATTGGAAAACTTAAAAACAGTCGGATTCCTCCTTCCAAGTACAAAATTACGTATCGTCGGTGTCAACGAATCCGACGCAGGTCGCAATATGGGAGTCAATGAAAAGGGGGAGTTGTACATCAAAGGGCCTCAAGTGATGAAAGGCTACCATAAAAATCCCGAAGCTACGAGACATACGATGGATGGTGAATGGTACAAAACTGGAGATCTGGGATGCTACGATGAAAATGGTAGGTCAACTCATCTAGAGAACTTCTACGTCATGCATCCGACTTTCGTGCCTATTCATTGTGACGATTCACGCTGGAATACGAATCGCATCCGAGTTCAAACTCTTCGCAATTGAACACAACCATGAAACTAATCATGTCTGTTTCCCAATCACAGGTCATATACTGATCAAAGATCGTCTCAAGGAATTGATCAAAGTCAAGGGCTTCCTGTTATGTATGAGTGTGCAAGTACCACAGATATTTTCGTATTTCAAATTGACCATTGTACGTTAGGCAAAGGGATTAGAGGGAGATAGTATTAGATTCAACTGTCTGCCGAGTCACTCGCGATTTGGCTATCGGCGTAACCGGCCACGTATATTATTTACTCCCGACGTGAAATGCCGACCGATTATAGTATAGATACAATCCTGTTATTAAATCATTTCAATATTTGCTTCGGAGATCAATAAATAGTATTGTTAATCATATCTGCAGATGTGTTTTATTATTTATTATCTTAAAACCTCAATAGGTTATGGGCCCAGGCCGTGGTTGAAGTGATTTTAATAGAATTTCGTTTTCAAAATTATAACGGTTTACTACGCGTCGCGTAAAGTTTGAAACGAAAAGTGTCGCGAGTGAAAATGGCTGGAGAAATGTCGATGCACCATATGGTGAAATTTGACGGCTTGAATTTCCAGACATGGAAGTTCCAAGTAAAATCTATATTGGACACGTATGGAATTTTTGACGTTGTTACTGGAGACAGAGTGAAGCCGGAAGACATGACGACCGCCGCTGGCAAGACGTGGAAGAAAGACAATGCGAGAGCCATGTTTGTTCTCTCGACCGCTATGGTTCATTCTCAGCTTGAAAGTTTGATAATATGTACAACGGCAGAGGCTATGTGGAGAAAACTGGTATCGATACACGAGCAGAAATCTGAAACAAATAAATTACTCCTTTGGCAGAGATACCAGCAATGTCGGATGGATCCGTGTGACTCGGTGGTGAACTATATGACCAAAGTTCAGAACCTGTCAAGAGCGTTAGAGGACATCGGTGAAAATGTATCTGAAGCATCTCTCATGGCAAAAATTTTGGGAGGTTTGCCGGAAAAGTATAACGCTTTGGTTGTAGCTTGGGACAGCGTGGATTCGAGAAGCCAAACCCTTGAAAACCTCCAAGAACGACTTATAAAAGAAGAGAGAAGGATGTCAACTAAAGATGAAGAAACAACCGCTCTTGCAGCTACAAATTATAACAATCATCAGAAGAGTTCACAAAGACAAAAGGGTTCAGATGGTGCGAAAGGTGAAATTATTTGTTTCTACTGCAAGAAACCGGGACACGTTGCGCGTAGATGTAGAAAGAGACGGTACCATGCTAGAAATAGTAAACAGACGAATGATACTGGTGCTTTTGTTGTTACGTTCGATGATAAGAAAGGACAACGGCAAGAAGTGGTATGTGACCAGTCAAATCAGTTGCTAGGCAAAGATGTTCGTGATGTTTGGTTTTTGGACAGTGGTGCCTCACGGCATCTATCGTTTCGGCGTGAGTGGTTTACAAAGTTTGATCCGTGTGTAAATGAAAACATCATGCTCGGGGACAATGGCATGTGTGAGGTCAAAGGTATCGGTACAGTGCTCATTCGAAAGTTCGTTGATGGCCAGTGGTTCTCTAGTAGGATCGAAAACGTTTTGTACGTGCCACAGCTGAGAAAGAATTTATTTTCGGTGGGAGTTTGTACTTCACTAAACTATCGAGTTAGTTTTTGTGGTAGTGAAGTGAAAATTTATAAAGACCGAGATTTGATGGCGAAAGGTATCAAACAGGACAATCAGATCTATAGAATGATGTTTGAAGTAGTTCAGGATCATCGAGCGAATATAGCAACAACTGATATGAAGCAATGGCATGAACGAATGGCTCACGTCAACAAGAAGACGCTTCAAGAGATGGCTTCGAAGGGACTTGCTATAGGATTGGAGATCTCAGAAGACAATCTGCAATTCTGCGAAGGTTGTCAACTAGGAAAGTCACACAGGTTACCCTTCAAAAAATTGCAAGAACCTAGAATTAAATATCAACCTGGTGAGTTCTTTCATACCGACGTATGCGGACCTATGCAAGTCGATTCCTTGGGAGGATCGAGGTATTATCTCCTCTTCAAAGACGATGCCACTGGTTATAGATTTGTTTATTTCTTAAAGCACAAATCTGATGTATTTGAACGATTTAAGGAATTCGAACGAGCCATCCGGAATAAATTCAACAGACCAATGAAGATCCTGCGCTGCGATAACGGAGGGGAGTATTGCAGTGATCAAATGAAGGAGTATATGTGCAGTCTTGGAATCACGCTTGAGACTACTGCCCCACATACACCAGAACAAAACGGCAGGGCAGAACGGGAAAACCGGACTATCATGGAGAGTACCAGAACGATGCTGCATTCGGAAAAGGTGCCGAAATTTCTATGGGGAGAAGCTGTTAACACCGCTGTGTATGTATTGAACAGAACACCTACTTCTAGAAACCCCACAGCTACATCTTACGAACTATGGACCGGCAGAAAACCTTCTGTATCACATCTGAGAGTTTTTGGAGAAGAGGCTTTTGTTCACGTGCCTAAACACTTCCGACGAAAGTTAGACCCGAAGTCGAAAAAGGTTATTTTCGTTGGTTACCAAGGAGATTCTAAGAACTATCGTTTGTATGATCCAGTTTCTGGAAAGATCATCAGGTCTAGAGACGTGAATTTTCGTGGGAGAACTCAAGAGGATGTTCCATCTGACACAGGCTTTCTTTCTCTTGAGTTACCATTGTCTGATGACGATGTTGTAGAGCAGAGGTTGCACCACGAAGATGACGTCGACGAAGAAGATTCGGTAGCTGACCTGGATGATGGCAACGAAGAGAATCTCGTAGATGAACAAGAACGGTTAGATGTTGGAGCAGAAGACGTATCGGTTGATCTTGAAGGGCAGCGAGGAGATCAGCAGGCAGTAGCATCGATCGAACGACAACTGAGGGACAGAACAACCCTACGACGCCCTGGCAGGTATGAGGCAAATTATGTCGAGTTTGACGAGCCTAAAACATTACAGGATGCGGTATCTGGGGTGCACTCAGATAAATGGAAGCAGGCAATCGAAGAGGAGCTGCAGGCTCATGAAAAAAATCAGACCTGGTCAATTGTATCGAGACCGCAAGAACGACAATTGATTGACTCGAAGTGGGTTTTTAAAGTGCAGCTCACAAAATCTGGTCAGGCGAATAGATTTAAAGCTCGATTGTGTGCAAGAGGGTTTAGACAGCAGCATGGTATAGACTACGAGGAGACTTTTTCGCCAGTTGTCAGGTATGACTCACTACGGGTTTTGTTGGCTATGGCTACACAAGAGGACTTGGAGATGTTACAATTTGACGTGAAAACCGCCTTCTTATACGGGAAATTGGAAGAGGACATCTATATGAAGATTCCGGAAGGTTTAAGTGTTTCTAGTGGTGTCAGTGACCCAGTGTGTAAGCTCAACAAATCCTTGTATGGTTTAAAACAAGCTTCCCGATGTTGGAATAAGACTTTCACATTGTTTCTTTCTAAACACGGTTTTAAAATGTGTGATTCAGACAACTCTGTGTATGTTGGATGTGTGTGTGACGAGAGAGTATACCTGATTCTGTTTGTTGATGACGGTCTAGTCCTAGCAAGGACAAGGAATGCACTTGATTCTGTAATTAGTGTTCTAAGGAGTGAGTTTGAAATTACAGTCAATGAGCCAGACGTCTTTGTGGGAGTACAGATAGAAAGAAATCGAGAAGAAAAGTCAATGTTTCTTTGCCAGAGTAATTATGCTTTTCGAGTACTCAATCGTTTTAACATGACGGAAGCAAAACCCGTCTGTACACCCGCAGATACGAGTCTGGATTTGCGTGTGGATGAATTAAGTTTGCTGGATAATGATAAATTTCCGTTTAGAGAACTAGTAGGATCGTTGATGTTCTTGGCCACAGTTACAAGACCCGACTTAGCTTTTTCGGTGAATCTTGTAAGTAGATTTTTGAACAATTTCAATCGCAGTCATTGGGAAACTGCGAAACGCATTTTGCGATATTTGCGCGGTACTTGTAACCTTGGCATAAGATATCAGCAGAGCGATTCAGGACTTGAGTTACTAGGTTTTTGTGACTCAGATTTTGCAGGCGACGTGAATACACGTAGGTCAACTTCAGGTTTTCTATTTCAGCTGGCTAGTGGTCCTGTATCTTGGTGTGCTCAGAGGCAAAAGATTGTAGCATTAAGTACCACTGAAGCGGAATATGTTGCAGCTTGTGCTGCAACAAAAGAAGCAATTTGGTTGCGAAGGTTGTTGAAGGATATTGAATGCTCATGTGTAGGTAGAACAACTTTGTGCATTGACAATCAAAGTGCTATGCGTTTGGTTAAAAACTCAGAATACCATAAAAGAACAAAGCATATTGACGTTCAATATCATTTCACACGAAAGAAGTATGAGAGTGGCGAAATAGATGTAAAACACGTTCCCAGTGAAGTACAATTAGCTGACCTGTTCACGAAACCGTTGCCTCGTGATAAATTCCAGAGATTATGCAGACAAATCGGTTTAGATGCTGTAGAAGTTTGAATTTATTGTTATGTTTAGATTAACAAGAAAATGTTTATAAAATTGACAAGCACACAAAGTGTGATGATTAATATTAAAACGAAAATTGTGTATGAAATACTCAAAAGGTGGGAGTGTTATGTATGAGTGTGCAAGTACCACAGATATTTTCGTATTTCAAATTGACCATTGTACGTTAGGCAAAGGGATTAGAGGGAGATAGTATTAGATTCAACTGTCTGCCGAGTCACTCGCGATTTGGCTATCGGCGTAACCGGCCACGTATATTATTTACTCCCGACGTGAAATGCCGACCGATTATAGTATAGATACAATCCTGTTATTAAATCATTTCAATATTTGCTTCGGAGATCAATAAATAGTATTGTTAATCATATCTGCAGATGTGTTTTATTATTTATTATCTTAAAACCTCAATACTTCCAAGTCGCCCCCGCCGAGCTGGAAGAACTGTTGCTATCGAATGATGAAATTCTCGACGCTGCTGTCATAGCGGAACCACATTTGAGGTATGGAGAGATTCCGAAGGCCTTCGTAGTTCGTCGATTCGGATCAAAACTCAATGAAGAAGCAGTGAAAAATTTCGTTGCTGAACGCGTTTCTAGTTACAAGCAACTCGGTTCGGTGAAGTTTATCGATCAAATACCGAAAAGTGCGGCGGGAAAAATTCTTCGAAAACAGCTCAGGGGCTTGTGAAGAAGAGTGTTATATGTGGAGTTAAATAAAGCAACAACAGATTCAATTCAATCAATGCCGCAACACCTTTCGACTTGAATAACGGAACCACTCTGCCTTTGCTCTTGTACTCCTGCCGATCGCCATGTTCTACGGTTCAGGCCTGTCCGCGGCTAGAATTCGCCGGGTCATGGTTTTTTTCAAGATTGGAAGATTGCCGCTGCCGCCACCGCCACCATTGTTTCAGGAAACGGTTACCACAGCAACCGATCGTCCCCGGACCACCCCTGTCTCTGCATGTATACATCTCTTACTTCATGATGATACTTAGCATACGTAGTTTCCAGATGGCGCCGCTGAACTAACGCGCTAACGATAAGACGCGACGCGGAACCGCCATTAACCTTAGGTCAGGCTCGCAGATAAAGCTCTGTAACAACACTCTCTTAACTAATAAACGATTCAATTAACAATTGTTCAAATCGAGTACCACTTATTTATGATAGTGTGAGGAGAGAAAAGGAACTTAGTCCAACTAGGCCGAGCTGGCAGCGTTGTTACCGCTGTACGGAGCCCTTCGTTTCAACCACGAACTTCTGGTCACTCTGTTTGTTGCGACGCATGCTAATTAAGCTAAGATAATTTTTAATTCTATTCTATAAGTGTTCGAGTGAACGATATGTTAATTCTAGACCGATGACAGCACAAACAGCAAACAAAGGGTCCACCAGTCTACCTGGGTGAAACCCCATACCAAACCCCATTGTTCCATTTCTCTCGATTCATTTTATGACCCTTCGAGCGTTTTCCTTTCATTGTTTCGCTCACGTTCAACTAGAATCATAAAAATATTCATCGTACTCTTTTGACAAGAATCCGAAGCGGTGGAGGAACCTAATCTCACCCCTAACATCCCTCCTTCAATTTTCTGACCAATCTGAGTGATTTGCGAATTCTCCCACTTTAACTTCTCAGCTAATTATTACTAATTATCAACCTCCTACTCTTACTCAAAATCCTTTTCTACTCCTATTATAGTCCATATTCGAAATCTTAGACCAAACTAAAATCAGTACTGATTTTACCCTACTGAAAAAGATCCTGTAAAATATTACATGAAAAAGTACATAATAAATTACATGATAAATTTTATAAAGTTATGATTGGATTCACGATACGAATTATTATGTACTTTATCATAAGATTTTTGTTCTAAACATCATTTTGTACAAATACACATAATTTATTACCTAATTTATCGTAGGATGTTTTACGTCATGGTCAGATTTTATGATAGAAAAAGAAAAAAAAACGGATCCCTGAGTCGGGATCGAACCGCCGTCCTTTGAATTCGCAAGCAGTGACGCTACCGTCTGAGCTACGGTACTTCACAGTAGTATAGCGAGGTTTCAGCTTCATAAGCTGTGATATAATTGTGATTGATTTCCAGTTTCTTCGGAGAAGTTGGAACTCGTAAATCCCCCGGTCTAAATTTTACTTTTTTTTCTTTTCTATCGTAAAATCTGATCATGTAAAACATCACAATATAAATTAGATAATAAATGATGTGTATTTGTACAATAATGGTCAGAATAAAAATCATGTGATAAAGTACATAATAATCTACAACATTCTCAATTTACATGATAATTCATATCATGAATCCAATCATAACTTTATGTAATTCATTATGTAATTTTTCGTGTAATATTTTACAATATCTTTTTCAGTAGGTGTTATACACGATCTCTCCGACTGCAAACAATACACAGGAGTTTCTAACTTGACATAAGAAAAAAACGTATCTGTTGACTCCGAAAGTCAATACCTTTTTTAGGACTCAACTTCAACAAGTGTAACTAACCAACAAACAGATTGAATCTATATTATATTAATAAAATAATATACTCTGATTCAATTTAACAACCAAAAAGCACCTACCATCCTTTAATTAGAATTGTAGGAGTTCACGTTGCTCAAATTATAATTTCTACAATATTGTGTTGGTGAAGCTGGTGAGTTCCGTAACAGAGAACAGTCTCGCTGAGACACAGCTTAAATTTCCGACAAATCTTTTCAGTAAACTGAGAAGAATGAAGCATCTTGAAAAGGGAATTGAAAAGACTCAGCTGCCTTACCATCGAAAAGAATTCAGAAGAATTGGCACACGATTCTATTCAGTTCGTCTTCAGTTCGTTTTCGACATATTCAACTAGTTTCAATTCTTTTTACTTTACTGGATGTGACTTGTAAAGCATATCATTGCAGGCCTTGGTCTCACTCACGATCAGCTTTCCCATGTAACCGGGTGGGGGTCACAATTTTGGTGTACTGAAATTTCGAAAGGCCAAAGTTCCAAACTTCAAAGTTACATATTCCAGTTGAAGTTGAGACTTGTAACGTTCAAACTCGGATCTTTGGCATTGCGAGATTATCAGCCCTATAAGATTATCAGTTTAATGTGTTTCTTGTAGAATAACCACTCTAGTCTACTTTCAACTGTTGCGACGATAGGTCGATAAACATTGAATATCAAATCACTTGAGTGGTTCAGTGTTGTGAAATACTTGAACGATGTCGAATTGGTATTCTTCATTCAACCAGTCCGTATTGAAGCTGAGACGCTGCAATATTGAATGTGCGATTAAATGGTCCGTAAAAAAACGTGGCATATTTGGTGTCGCGAATGGTTGCGAAAACGATTCTATAACTTGTGCAACGGTTCTGAACAAAGTTCAGAGTTTTTCGTATGCAACAAAAAACCACTTGCGACGAAACAAAGACAATATTGTCAGCAGTGCGTTCGAAGATGTGAATATTCCACGGGAACCGGTACATGAATATATCTGGAAAAACTTGGACCGATGGCCCGACAAAATAGCAACGGTATGGATGACGACGAATATGACGAGACACGAAAACTTTTAATAAGAATATTTGCTTCATTGCATCTCCATGATGAACATGCGATAGATTGAAAGGTTTTCCTCAAATCTGATGCTGGATGTCTTCGTGAAATATTTCGATGGTAAAATTGTACACAGTCAAGACCGTAACCGATACGATAGTGTCTCTCTGATAAGCCCAAAGAAACAACATGATAGCGTATAATCTTCACATTTTGTGGTAATACTCATACATTGATTGGAGAGATTAGATTAGATTAGATTAGATTAAGTTTGTTATGCCGTGGCCTAAAATAGGCTAAAGGGCAAACGATACATTAATGAATTACAAAAGTATACAACTAGAAATAAGGAAAAATAGAAAATAATTACAAAATATATACACCAAAGCAGTTTTAATACAGTAGGGAAGAACCAAAAAAAGTAAGATAAACATGCAGACGAGAAAAAAAAAAGAAAAAATTAATATATATATGAATAACGGATATTAGCGTGATGGTGCAATAGAGACTGGCCAATGGCTATATGCGACTAAGTAAATACTAAAAATATAGCTAAGATTAAAATCCGAATACAAAAATTGGTAACCCATTTAAAAGAACAAATTATATGAGGAGGAGCTGGGAGAGATCAGAGATCAAACGAGGGCGTGAGTCACGGGCACCGAAGAACCTATTGAATTTCTAAACAGTAGTCAAACAGTCGATAATGAGGCAATGAACTTAGACACCTTATTATTAAAGATGATACATATTTAGAGATACTTGATGGGTCGATCACCATCATTGCAGTCCGGTGCGCATGGCGTGTGAAGTCCTGTGAAGTCTCTTGAAGTTTTGGTAGTCCTCAAGTCCGGTGTACGTTCTTTTCTCGAGATAATTACCCCTCGGAGATACTGATAATTCGACAGACCTACGTTGTTTAATAAATAGCATTGTGACTGCAAAACCAATCTATGCGGATGATTTTTGGGTCGATGTACAGGTTTGCTCGACGACCGGAAAATCCTACACGTATTCCCAATTGCGCACGTTGAGCGGAAGATTTGCATCGTCATTGAGAAAATGCGAATTCTACCCCGGAAGCACCATAGCGCTTGTTTTACCTAACGTTCCGGAATATGCAATAATTATCCTCGGCGCATCTGAGGCTGGAGTTAAGGTGAGTTTGATCGATTTTAGAATTACAGCTGGGTGTATCATCAGTTTGATCTCGAATAGCTGTGAGTTCGTACATTTTTCCAGGTGACAATGTGCAACCCAATATCCACGGCAAAAGAAATCAATCGGCAGTTACAAGATTCCGGAGCCGCTGCTGTAATTACGACCCCAGAACAATACTCCTTCGTCAAGGATAGTGTTTCCGGAAATACAAACATCAAGTTGCCCATAATAGTGGTAGATGATCATAATAACTCTTCACCCCAAGGCAGCATCAGGTTCCACGAATTGATATCAGACTCGATTGAATCATTCGACGAATCCGCAATTTCAGACAGAAATATTGAAGACACGATGTTCTTACCGTACTCGAGTGGAACAACGGGATTGCCAAAGGGCGTAGAGATATCGCATCGGTGTGTACACAGAAATTGTCTCGTTTCAGGTGCAGGGTGAATTCCCAACAACTGATCGTGAACAGTCTGAAGTTGGCTAGAATCGAGTACTGAGCTTTCAGACAGTTGGATTGGGTGCGTTCGTAAAGTCTACTAAGTCCGCGGTTCGCATTGGCAATTGGTTCATTCTTTTGAACTCAATGCCACAATTGGTTACAAGGTACGGTCCGCGGACTGAGTAGACTTTACGAACGCACTCATAGTGGTTCAAAACTGCCTGAAAGCTTCATTCTCGATTCCAGGCAACTTCAGACTGTTCAGTCGTTAGGAATTCACCATGTACATCATCGCATTCTCTCGGAATCTATTGGGGGAATCCAGGCTAGACTGGCGCCGCCTGGTGGTGATCAATGCTTCAAACGTCTTAGGTAGGATCCAGATCGGCACGCATACATACATACAATTGTATCTTTAGGGTGACTGAGCAAGTTTCGAAAGATAAACATACAGATGGAATTATACGTCCAGGACATGTTTTTTCCTCAAAGATTATCTCAATGCCTGCACATTTTTTTGAGAGAAAGAATAGTATATCATGCATAGTCTAAGGCAAAAATCGTTTTACATACGATACTTTTCGCAACGGTGTGTGTAAACCTCGAGTCTTGCGCACACTGTTGCGAAAAGAATGTTGTTCCGGTCGTAGAATATTTTTACATGTATGCTAATCTATCCTATTTGAGAGGTTTTAGAAATCCACCACCAGGTGACGCCAGCACAGCTACAGATTTCCAATTGCGTTACAGTGACTTAGTATACGATGTGCATCACCGGCATTTGATAATTGCATCTGAAAATAAATTCCATTTTATGTCTGCAGAAATGTTACTTCAAATTGTGAGCAGGTACAAACTGAAGAATTATCTTTAGGATATGCAACGACTAAAACACACCAAGATGTGATTCCTGTAATTCTGCCAGTGTTCCACATCTACGGATTAGTTGTGGTGCTGATTAACAGTTTAAGGTATGTGCTACTTCCATCTACCTCTACCTACAGCTTGGAAAGGAACCGTTTATCTACAACCACTAATATTTTGCTTCAGCTTTGGAGCGAAACTAGTCTTTCTTCGCAAGTTCACGCCAGAAGGTGCTTTGAAATGTTTGAAAGAGTACAAGCCGACTACATTGTATCTCGTACCCCCGCTGGTGATGTTCTTGGGAAATAGTGAATTGGTTTCGCATGATCATTTGGACACCGTCAGAGTAGTCGCATCGGGAGCTGCCCCTATCGGTGCGGAGAGTATCCGAAAGCTTTTGACGAAGGCTAAACTTGGAACTGAATTCGTACAAGGGTAAGCCAGTACTCTGATGTATGTATGCTGACCAGACATTATAGCCTTCGTTATTTGCACTCTCTTCTAGCTACGGAGCGACGGAAACGTCCGGTGTGATCTCAACGAATAGTAAGAGGTCGGAATTTAATAATCCGGAGACAGTCGGACTTCTTCTTCCAAGTACAAAATTACGTGTTGTCGGTGTCAACGAGTCGGACGCAAGTCGCAATATGGGAGTCAATGAAATGGGGGAGCTGTACATCAAAGGGCCTCAAGTGATGAAAGGCTACCATAAAAATCCCGAAGCTACGGGAAATGCGATGGATGGTGAATGGTACAAAACTGGGGATCTGGGATGCTACGATGAAAATGGTGGGTCAACTCATCTAGAGAACATCTACGTCATGCATCCGACTTCCGTGCCTATTCATTGTGACGATTCATGCTGGAATACGAATCGCATCCGAGTTCGAACTCTTCGAAATTGAACACAACCATGAAACTAATCATGTCTGTTTCCCAATCACAGGTCATATACTGATCAAAGATCGTCTCAAAGAATTGATCAAAGTCAAGGGCTTCCAAGTCGCCCCCGCCGAGCTGGAAGAACTGTTGCTATCGAATGATGGAATTCTAGACGCTGCTGTCACAGCGGAACCACATTCTAGGTATGGGGAGATTCCGAAAGCTTTCGTAGTTCTTCGACCCGGATCAAAATTGAATGAAGAAGCAGTGAAAAATTTCGTTGATGAACGAGTTCCGAGTTACAAGAAACTTGGATCGGTGAAGTTTGTCGATCAAATACCGAAAAGTGCGGCGGGAAAAATACTTCGAAAGGACTTGTGAATAAACAAGATTCAGGAAACTTTCATCAAGCAATTTAAATATCACTGAGGAGAAGGAAATAAAAACACACTATTGCATCCCTCAAGGTTTTGTGAAAAATAGGTAATAATATATTTCCTACCCGCCTACCCCATGTTACCACACACTAGTTTTTGTGACTTTTGCATGGAAGTTCGATTTGAGAAGCAGACGAATGAAAATAAAACCTGTAAATTTATTCTTGTTCTTTTTCTTCAAGTTTAAACAATTTCATGTAGCAAATATTGATTTTGGACCACATTCGTTCGTATTCGTAACATAAACAAATCAGCAGGTGCAATGAATCTGAATGAGGGATGCAGTAGCAGAGTCTACATGCAAGCACTGCATGTTTCATCAACATATTGTTCTTCGAATTATGACTTCAGAAGTCATTCGTCTAGGGTTACAAGAGAAAAGATTCTCAGCTACCTGACCTTGAGAATTGAGAAAAATCATCGCAGCCGAATCAATCTTATCGTTACCTTGGTAGCCGTTGTTGTAAGTAAGCCACATCGCGGTAAATATTCTGAGACTAAAATTCTGCAACTTACGTCGCGTTTTACAGCTACGTACCCTGGTGGAAATAATTCTACGTATTTGTATGTCCATTTCTACGTGGTTCTACATTAATTGGAACATGTGAATAGTTTTTCATAGATTTTTTCGTAGATAATAGTATTTTTTCGTAGATAATTATCTACGAAAAACTACGAATCTCTACAAAATTTCTACGAGTTTCTACAGGAAATTTCGTAGTTTTTTTTCCAGGGATTTTCGTAAATTGTCGTAGAATAAAGTAAGAATGTCAATTTTGGAATTCACCTGGATTTCACACCTGTATATTAATCAAGGTTCATGTTTATGGAAATATTTGAAAAAAAAAAAAAAAACACGACCCCGAAAGAGGTTCGAACCCAGCCCATTTGGAACGGGCCACCCATCCAAGTACTGACCGCGACGAATCGTGCTTAACTTTGCTCATCCCTATGTGTTCGGTCTTCGACCCGCTCCAACTCTTCCTTTTGACGTATATCACATTTATCAACAGTCGAACGTCAATGAGATGTATGGAACATGCATGAATATGCGAGACTGAAATTTCTTATTTTACTGTCGAAAATTGTAGAATTTCGTAATATTTTACGCCGATTTACGTAATTTAGCTCTTACTGGTCTTGCAGCATTCAAAATTCTCTAAAGATCGAAAAATCGTATAAGATAGTAATTTTCCGAATAGATTTTCAGTATTCTACGAAAAAAATTACGACATTCATTACATTTTATTGGGGATCCGAATTTTCTTAGTTTTTCGTAAAAAGGCGTAGAAGAGCATAGAAACACGTAAAAATTCCTACTATTCTGAGAAAATTTACGAAATTTTATGACAATTTTTCAGAAGTTCGTATTCTGGTATTTGTCCATAGAAAATCGTAAAAAATCGTAAAAATTCTTACTATTTTACGAAATGTTATGACGATTTCGTAGGACTTTTTTTCATTTTCGTAAATTTTCATGAAAAATCGTAGAAAATCGTCAAAAATCCTAGAAATTCGTAAAAACTCTAACTATTTTACGAAAGTTTATGAAATTC
>JAEUYN010002291.1:0-42588 GCA_018257835.1 Euura lappo
TTATATTATTATATATAATATATTAATATAATATATATAATATATATAATTATTATATATAATAATATATATAATATATATAATTATTAATTAATATATTAATATAATATATATAATATATATAATTATTATATATAATAATATATATAATATATATAATTATTATATATAATAATATATATAATATATATAATTATTATATATAATAATATAATATAATAACCGAGTCTCTTGAATACAATGTGACGTCAACAGAAGACTGTAACGCGCGCTCACGTATCGCCTGTGGGTTTCCCCGAGCATGCGCAGTCTGTGAATCTTCAAAACGCTCGGGACCTATGCTCTTTTCGCATAGACTCCGTGCGTTTATGGTACGGAGGTATCTATGCGTTCAGCGCATATCGCTCTCGTGCGTTCACTGCACAGCTCTCGTGCGATCAGCGCATAGCTCTCGTTCGATAATCGCATCGGTGTTCGCCTTTTTCGCATGAGACACTTTTATACTAAAATCGCATGAATCTATACAACTTTAGTATGAATCTAAGCGATTTTAGTATGGCACACCCATTGCTTTTTTCGCATGGTACATTTCCATGCAATATTCGCAACAGAGTTCTTTCCGTGTAGAAGTCAGAGAGAAAGTAGCGTTGGTTTTTTGGAGAAAAGGGGGAGCAGGAGAGTGGTAGAGACGGAGAAAAGAGGCAAGGAAGTAGAGTGAAGGACAAGGAAGAGCTGGAGATAAAAAGAAAAGGGGAGGAAGGTCGGCTCAGACAAGACGAAGAAGGTACAGGAAAGGCAAGGCGTAGAGGTTAGGAAGCAGCTTCGTGACGAGGGGTCAGCAGAGCAGGAGGGAGCAGAGGAGAGAGGAAAGAGAGAAGGGGCCCTGGTGGAGAGACTCCGAACCTGGGAGCGGAACGCAGGCAGCCGGTAAAGAAGGGAGCAAGGAATGATGGAAGGGGAGCCGCCAGCCAGCGTAGACCCGAAGTACGAAGGCACTCAAGAGCGCGGGTATGTGTCATACGCGGGAGCTTTGAAACGGAGTGAAGCAAGTAACAGGACATGGGCAGAGGAGGTCGGGAGAGAGGAGAGCAGGACGAAAACGGATAGGGAGAAACGCATGGCAGAAGTACAAGGATCCAGGGAAAAGATAGCGGAACCCGAGGAGGGTGAGAGAGGCAGAGGGTGGCAACAGGAGATGAGGAGAAGGAGTTTGAGAGAAAGGAATGTAATTCTCAAAAAGGAGAACATGGAAGCCGTCAAGGTGGACAAGGAGAAAGCGGAAAAATGGCTGGAGGGAGAGCTGAAGAGGAAGGTGGATGTAGAGGAACTTAGGCGGGAGGGGAAGGATATGCTGATCGTGCGGTTGAAAAAAATAGAGGACGCCAGGGAGCTAGTGCGACGGAGAGACGAGATCGGAGAACGATGGGAGTTGTGGCTGGATAGGGACCGCACGTTCAGAGAAAGAAAGCGTAGGTGGATGGTGAAGGAACGCGCGATAGAAGAGAGAAAAGAGGGAAAGAAGGTAATAGAGGAGGAAGGACGTATGTGTATTGACGGAATATGGTGGGAGTGGAAGGAAAAGGAGGAAGAGTGGGAAGAAGAGAAGAATCACAGAAGACACGGGCTGGCAAGGTGGAGACAGAGTCTGGAGAGAAGAATGGAGGAGCTGAAAAAGGAAGAGGCGGAACTGATAACGGCGGAAAGAGAGATGGAAGCGGAAGAAGAAACCGGGAGCGACGGCGAGGGGGGAAACGAAGCCACGCAGGCAGAAACAGAGAGGAGCGAGAGCACCGTAAGGGAAACGGAGGTGAGCGAGAGCAACGTGGAGGAAACGGTGGAGAGCGAGAGCACGGCGGTGGAGACAGAGGGGAGCGAGAGCAACGCAGTTGGAACAGAGGGGAACAGAAGTACAAGGGGCGGAATAACACCGGAGAAGGGCGAGGGACGGCCGCCCCGAGAAGTACCAGTAGCGGACAGGCGGGAGACGAAGGAAAGACACGGGGGGGCCCAACCCAAGGATGACCAGGTGGATAAGAAGGGGCACAGAAAGGAGAAAGAACTAAGAGCAAGAAGAAGGGAAGAAGTTAAGAAATGGAGAGAGGACTTGGAACGAAGGAAGGCGGAGATGAAAAAGGAACTGGAACAGCTTGAGGCGGAGGAGGCGAAGGAGCTAGCAGCAGAGGAGATGAGAAGAAAAGGGGGAGGGAGTAAAGAGGAAGGGGAGAGGGAGCGAAAAAGCTAGGAAGGGGAATCAGACACGTTGTAAAAAGGCGGGAATAGGGAAAAAGAGGGGGTGAAATGAGGAATGAAGTATGGAATGGATTATGGAATGGAGTACAAATGTATATATTATGTTTAGTTAATTGTAAGATAAGAAATGTAAGGAGAGAAGTTTGGAGAAGGTGAAACGCCGGAAGGCAATCACTAAAGAAAGAAATAAATACTACTCTACGATTCTTGACAACATCAACAACAAACACGACAAAAAGTGTTTTGTTTGTCCCTACCGGCGACACTAGCGCTTACCTAGCGGCAAGCCTGGAACTGTAATCGAGAAAATGGTCACAAGTTTCTCATCATGGATTCTCGTAGTTCGTGGTGAGGTTTGATGTTACCAGGCCTGGATGTTACACACACACAGTCTTGGTGCTTAGTGCTCGACGAATCCAAGAGATATCAACAATAATAAAGCGGAGTGTGAATACGAAACGATGTCGGACCGTGAATATAAGAGAAAGGTACGTTGATAGACATAGTCGTTGATCCGATAATGGGTACACGAGAGGGGGATCTGATGAATAAATCCTCGAAGCCAAATGTTTCTTGGTAGACGTTTTGTAGGTTAGGTGTCAATTCCAACGGCAGAAACGAGTCTGCGTATGCGTCTCGTAGGTTTGGTGTCAATTCCAATGCGTTTTGTAGGTTAGGTGTCGATTCTAATGCGTTTTGTAGGTTAGTTGTCGATTCCAATGCGTTTTGCAGGTTAGGTGTCAATGTTGTTAGGTAACCGTAGCCCTAACCTAGCAGCCGCCATTTGTTCGTTCAATTATCAACTCGCATATGTATATGTATATTGAAATTCACTTTTGTTACAGCTGCGATCGGAAGACGAGGCCCGTCGTCGGACTGACGTCCAAGGCCGAGTTCGGGGAGGTGAGTGAATACCTGTAGTTTAGATACGACGTGCTGCTGTTGTATACGTCGATTAATCATGATTGTTTCTTTACAGGGGATCGAGTTTGGTCGAACGGATCTCGAGGGAATTCCATGGGATGACCCGAGATTCGCCTTAGTCGATCCCAAACCCAACATCGAGGAACTGGCGCGTCAGTTTGACGACGCGGTCTTCGAAGGCCGATTATTTCCCAAGAAGAAGACAGGGGAGAAGCCAGTGGTAGTCGTGTGGTCTCCGAGAATGTATATGTGAGTGTAACGATCAACAAATAAACGCGTCACACGCGTTCGACGACGACCGCGAATAATTCGAATCTGTTTTATGCTGTTACACAGGGCGCTCGGCGTTACGGTGAATGAAGCGAATCGGATCAGGGTGTCGCTGTCATTGCCACAACTGCGGCTCATGGACCGCAGCGACGTGGTGGTGACGTTGTTGGTAATTGAGGATCTTTTAAATGCATTCCGGGTATACAATTCCATTATTGACAAGTATTGACCACGAATGATCTTTCTTTGCAGCACGAACTGATCCACGCCTTCCATTACCGGACGGGCGTCGACGAGGAGGACGAGGACGATCACCACGGGCCTCGATTCCTGGCCGAAAAGAAAAGGGTCGAGGAGATCTCCGGGATCGCGGAAATTCCGGTAAGTTTGAAACGAAATGTCCAGTCTCACGGTTGGATTACGCTGTGACGATGTCCGAATTGATAAGATAATCTATTTTTTATCTCTGTCACCGTTAGACAACGTGCACATTGCCGTACGAGCTGCCGGCAGATAAGGCTCACGTGTGGGAGTGCAGCCGCAAGAGGTGCACCAACGTCGAGCCGTTCAACGACGGAATATTCAAAAGTTCGATCAACCGGGGCCCTCTTGTCGGCGCGAAGCAGCAGCGCCACGACAACGTATGCGATGGCACGTCGACCAAGGTCCACACACCCGCCGGATACGTGTCGAAACGCTAGCCCGTGCCCGTCAGTAGTAGTCAATTTTTTTTTACTTTTTTTTTTTTTTGCAGTGGTTTTCATATGGCGTATTAGCGATCTTTCCACTATTTGAAAAAAAAAAGAAACGAGCCGAAGGTAATACCTCACGGGTGGTCGGGAAACTTACCTATATTCGAAGCACAGTTATTGTTTGTGTGAATAAATATAAAAGAAAATGTAGTCGATCAAAAAAAAATAGACTGAATAACAATGTCAACGGTGTAACATACTACAGGTAGAATGGTATACGAAATGAAATAAAATTCCGAAAAATATTCTGAAATCCCCGAATCCCCCTTCACTCGAAGTGCCATGACCCTATATACCTGGGACTTCGCTCAGTGAAAGGGGTGAAAATAAGCGAACACGTGTCTCGGCTTACGCTCAGACACTCAATTGTTTCCGAGAAAATTAGGTCAAAGTTTTTGACGATCCTTACCACGAGTTTACAGCTGAATAGTCTTGTATTATTTTTCAATTTCATACGATTCTAAGACGATCCAGAGTGACTTTTGATACTATTCCTGTGACAAACATGACTGTGGCAGACCACTGCGCGTGGCGGCGGGGTGGTTCGGAGCGGCGAAGCCCCCCGACTCAAAACATATTCTGACCGTTCGACAGTTATCGCTGTTTCTCGTTATTACACGAAATCTCACAGTGAGACAATTCTGAAAAAAATTGAGGTCGTACAGCACGATTACGTATTCAACATCCCGAAGCCACTTCGCCATCGTCCTACACGTTCGAGAGTTATCGCTGTTTTTCGTAATTACACGAAATCTGACCGTGAGAAAATTCTGTAAGTAATCCATGTCCTAGGGGGTTGAAATTTTAGATCATGGTCGGTGATAGGCTTCTCAACTTTATTTCAACCCCTGCTACCCTCAGAGACTCCCCGATTTTGATTTGGTTATCAATAACTTGTCATATTTTGAGTTTGATCTCTAAATACATTTTCTGGCCGCGGCGAAGCATGTTTCTCACAGTAATTGATGCCCTGATAGATCCTACCACGCGTATAATATCGTCAGCAAAGATCATCGAAAAATTTTGTGTCTCGGTTGGCGTCGCCAGAAAGCAAGTTCCAGAATGAGGCTCAAATTGACGCGAAATACCGAAAAATGATTATATCGTTCGCGTTGTGCAGTTCCACAGTGTGCGACGAACAGAAAGTTTTACTGCTGGAGACCAAGGATACTTCAACAATTCAACAAACAGGTGAGCATCGAGTCTCGAGCGGCCATTTTTTTTTTATACAATTTCGTCGATGATATTTTACCAAAAACAATTTTTGTACGATTTCAAAGCGTTTCTCCATCTGCGTCAGTACGTAACAGCATAATGTATCGAACCCCTGAACGAAAACCCGTTCTGGACCTTCCTCGCGGAGTACCGAGTGATTAAAAGATTTTAGGTAAAAACGCACCCTTCTTTACCGACATTCCACCTATCACACCCCGTTAATAACAATTGAAAATGTTTCCTACAAAAGTTGTTAGTTTTGACCTAACAAATTTTTGCTGAACAAAAAAAGTTATGTTCCCATTTAAAAAAAACATGCTCGTCATCTTTACGATGCCGTTTGGTATTAGAAAAATTTGAAAAAAATGTTTTTGAACGTCCCCCTCCGTACCCTAAAAGTTCAATATTACTTAGTACCCGATCCGAACAGTACTTTCAGAGATAAATCAAGTGTAAGATTAAAATGGGACACCCTGTATATCCAAACCTTTATTTTTTGTCGCTGATGTTGAGGCATGACGGGTTGGATGGGCACCAAATATTTCGGTATTTATGCCACTTTCTTTTAGGACATTTTTAACCCAATGACTCAACGATTGAGCAGTGACAGCTTTAAATGGTCGTTTGTTTGAAATAAAGAGTGCAGACGTATGTGCTCTCAAATTTTCAGTTTTTCGAAGATAACATTCAAGAGTAGATGCTGCCCAAATATTTTCATTTATTGAAAAAGATGGTAAGATCAAAACTGGTTGATTTTTATTCGGACCCGAAGTCTTAATGCGACCAGGTATTTTTATATCGATCGAATCTTTCTGAATTTTGATGTTTTCTGTTCTTATCAACCAAACGTTTGCATTCTGTGTCCCGTTATTAATGCAAGTAAACATATAAGTTTCATACCTAACTCATTGATAGGTAATTAAAGTCATTATCAGGGATAGATGATAAGTAATCGAGACCAATTCTTGGGTCCCAAGTTGAATCGCTCTTTGGCCTCGAAGGTTTTAATTTTGATAACCCTTTAAAAAAATCTGAACATTCTATGATATTGAGCTATCTCTGGTCTAACAAGTGAAGAGATGGCCGATCTGTAGCAATTGATGGAATTATGGGCTGCCCCGTTTTCAAATAATTCCGTTAAAAAACTCAATATAAATGAAACAGAATTATTGAAAGGATCTGAACAATTAGTAATACAAAAACTCCACCACTTTTTGGAACAACACTCGTATTGTTTAGATGATGAATCAGTAAGTCATAAAATCATTATGTCAATTGACGCTGCCGGAATACCTTTCATTTCACTGAATACGTGACGTTACGGAGACTATAAAGTGACGATGGTATAGTCGTTGGGGGACATTCACGGTCGTGTTTACTTTCATTGACTTTTGTTTTCACTACATGGGAAAACACTGTGCCGGAGGCCGAAATGATCACCCCGTTCAGTGCAAAGCACGGTAGATTTTGTTCAAACGCCGTTTGGTGTGCATTGACCTCGCAATTTCAACACCGCAAGTTTGTTACTATTGAATGTAATTGGTGTCGTGAAAATGAGCAATTTAGCCTTCCAGTACTTATTTTCCGCATAATGAGAAAATTAATCTGCATAATTTTACCAAAAAATGTAAAATTCATTAATTTGAATGACAAGATTTCCGGAACATAACAAATAATCAATGGTGTAAATATTATTGTTACGCGATAAATATTCGTAGGCTCGACCTGTTATAATGAGAAAATATTTACAATTCTGTTAACCAACATTAGCAAGTTCCAAATCAATTGATAATATATGCATGTATAACCAAGATATTTCTGGAATTCTAATTCTTTCTGATTTCTGTTGATATTCAATATTATTGGAGCAATCCTGAGTTAATTTAATACTTTTCCACCTCCATAACATTTATGGAGATTATCGGAAGACTTCCTACATAATACTTCACTCGTTTTTGAAATAATTCGAACTATCAATAGCAATTATACAAGGACCACTAACGAGACGTCCGGTTGGAACCGCTGCCGAAGTGGCACTTTGCAGTGACGCTGTTTATGCGACGCTCCGCAGCATCAAGGTTGACGCGACCGTCCTATTCAAGCGACTAAACCAAGAGTGAGGAGTCAGGCCCGTGCGTGGTCTATATATACCCTCTTCGGGGCGACGCCCATGCGCGCCCCACTTTCTATACACTCCCGCTCCGCCCATCGCGGGTTGTCTACGACTCAACGCGCTGCTTGACTAATCTTTGTTTCGCTTCGTGAGCTTTTCTGATGGGATTTCTTCTTCACATGACAGCTTCACGCGATCTTAATTATTATTAGGTGATTGAACGAACTTATCTGTAAGTGAAGTTCTATCACAATTGTATGAAGCGCCTCTTCCTTCGAGATATAACACGTAGTAACGCCATTCCATACCGAGTGTGCCACATATTTGGAGCTAAAAGAAATATTTACTTCACGCCTGAGCACTCACTTAAGGAGGTTCGTCAGTGCCCGCGAGAGGCGGGCGGTGAGAGGGGAAAGCCTATGCTTATACACAGGGGCTCCGGGCCAATACCACTCACAAGAATCAAAATTTCGTATTTACAAAAACCATGTACATTTGTATATGGCACGGGAAAAGTATAAATGTTATTTGATTTTACACTTTTTACGCGAAATAAATAATTGCCAAGTGGAAATAAATGTTAATAATTGAGTTTCAAACATTATATATTTCAAGTCGAACAACGGCAACAGCGCAGCCGATAGCAAGTTGGCGAGACTGCTACGTCGACTGCTATGGACTCGCAGGCCGGTTGCATGTTTACATACGGACCGGTATAGAAAGTACTTCACCCACGAATAACGCATTGATATCATGACAACTGACAGTTAATTACTAATTACAACAATGACCAAAATAATAACAAAAATTAGGAAATCAAAAGTTTCCGTTGGGATTTATTTATACGAATTTTGAATATCTTTGAATGTTCGCGCCCCAGTTCGCACGTAATATTTCTAACCCCAACGCCGCGTCATGTCGGGTTCATTGAGTGCGGTGTTTCCAAGTTTCACACGGGCCTCGCCGACTTCGAGCGAAACGTATACACTTTTACTATTATTTTCACTTATTATTTACAAACGCGCTGGTCGACTTCTTCCATCTTCCGTTATTATCTTCGTGAAGGTTCATTGCATCATTTCCATATTTTTTTGTTCAAGTCCTAAAGCGGTTTTCTACGTTATCCGGGTTATACGTATCATTTCGACCGAACTCCCGTAAGAACCCGTGTATAAGGAGCTAAATTCATCAATTATTTTCTCGTAAACGGGCTGGTCAAAAATTTTGAAATTATTTCAGCGATTGTATTACGTTCACAGGAACCCATACAAAAAATTTCAACCAATCCGTGAACTAATGCATTCACTGACGAACCTCCTTAAGGGCATGCTGGACTCAGTCTTTTCCGTATTTAAAAAATAATGAAGCCTGATATGAACGGGGGGTGTTTAATGGGTTCCTTGGACGATTTTTCATCAAATTGGTAGCTGCATAAACGTGTATCTCACCAAAATCGAGTAAAATAAGCCTTTTTTGTGTTGCGAAGCGTGAGAGCGTCACTTGTTTTCACTGATATCACCGACTACGCATCACAAGGGCGAAAACGAATGCAATAGCACCCTCGTCAATATAATTCCACTCACATATATCGCAAAACTTGTTCATTTCACCCAACGATGAAGCCTCAGAATTGTTTCCAGAAAAAGACTGTAATTGTCCGTATGAAGCGGTGGCCGCGGCCATGTTAGATCGTTTCGCCAACCTTCGTCTCGCGGTCCTGCGTTTCACGAACCGAAGTTCCTTGTTCAGTGCTATGACAGCTTAGCGGGAATTCAAACGGAAATAATTCGGAATAATAATAGTTATAACAATGCATTGTTATTATTACCAGGATTTTAGAGTGTTGGAAGAAAAAAAAATGGAGCATACGTTTTCATTTCCATTTACAAATTTCACCACTTTCGAGTAAATTTTTTGCAATGATAATAATAATTATTATTATATTGTTATTATCATAATAATAATTATTATCATAATAATATTAGTTATTATCATCAATATTATTATTATTATTATTATTATTTTGGAAAGATATTGAAATTCCGATTTCCACGAAATTGTCAAGATAAAAAAAAATAAAAAAATGGCGCACACATTTTCATTTTCATTCACAAATGTCACCACTTTCGAGTAAATTTTTTTCAATGATAATATTAAGAATAATCATTATAATAATTGTTATTATCATAATAAAAATTAATAATAATAATAATAATAATTATTATTATTATTATTATCATTATTTCGGAAATTGTAATTATAATGATAATAATAATAATAATAATAATAACAATAATAATGATAATAATAACAATGCATTGTTATAACTATTATTATTCCGAATTATTTCCGTTTGAATTCCCGCTCAGCTGTCATAGCGCTGAACAAGGAACTTCGGTTCGTGAAACGCAGGACCGCGAGACGAAGGTTGGCGAAACGATCTAACATGGCCGCGGCCACCGCTTCATACGGACAATTACAGTCTTTTTCTGGAAACAATTCTGAGGCTTCATCGTTGGGTGAAATGAACAAGTTTTGCGATATATGTGAGTGGAATTATATTGACGAGGGTGCTATTGCATTCGTTTTCGCCCTTGTGATGCGTTGTCGGTGATATCAGTGAAAACAAGTGACGCTCTCACGCTTCGCAACACAAAAAAGTCTTGTTTTACTCGATTTTGGTGAGATTCACGTTCATGCAGCTACCAATTTGATACAAATCGTCTAAGGAACCCATTAAACACCCCCCCGTTCATATCAGGCTTAATTTTTTTTTAAATACGGAAAAGACTGAGTCCAGCATGCCCTCAAGGGTGCCCTGCAATCCCACAGTCTGTCCTGTAAGCGTCATTCGTTTCACACTACACCCGTATTTTCAATTACGGGGTCTATCGCTTGATTGCGATGATACCTAAAAGTTGGATTTGATAGACTAGGGGTCTGGGCGGGACCTATCTCTCGGAAGAAGCGCTTCATACAACTTATCACATTAACCCTCACTGTGATCCTTTCACGGTGTATCACGATCACTCAGGTTAAACTGATATTACACGAGTTTTACCACTATCACCGGAGATTTGACCATTTACAGCTATTTATGAGATTTTTATTTTGATAGCACTCGTTCTGATATAAACTTACTGTTTTCGTTAACTATGAGACTCATCAGGGCTTCTAGAAGGATAAACTAAATCGAAATAAACCACCTAAGCTGAGGAAATTTGTGCAATGCGATACTTTCGTATGGCAAGGATGGATTTCTCTACCTGTTCTACTCGAGAGGACTCAGAATCGATGTACTACGTTCGTTTAGTCCCTTTTCCGAAGTCCAGGGGGTTTCTACTAGTCGCAATCTATCTGAGGACTAGCCAATTGAGATAGGATGATATAGGATTGGAAAAATTGCTTGTGGATGTGTATTGTGTGATGTTGGGTGTACAGGTGTTGAAATAATTAGGTTAATATAGATTTAATATTGATAGTGAAGATTCTAGTGAAATTAAACTGAATATTCTTGTAACTCTTTTTGTGGTTTACTTGTTAATTATATTGGAAGTATTATTTAATAACTTCTAAGCAATGCTTATGATATTTGGAGACCGTAGTCTGAAATGGGAGACCAGTAAAAATTTTCTAAGTCTTTTAATTGCTGCTAAATTTGTAGTCTGCAGAGTGATCCTGCAGATACGTACCAATGTGTCCAAAGGGACTGACCGAAGTGATTCTCCGAGCTCCACGATTTACCATTACGGCTCGGTTTTCGCACTACTTTTCATTCTGCGTAGGCACATTTAACTGAAATTTTGGAGTGGGGACGAGCCCTAGAACTCCTTAGTTTTTCTACTGTTCGCGCATGAATACTATTTACGGGAACTCAGTTCATTTCCATAGGTGTTAATCTCCGTTTATTGTGTAAGTGTTTGTCTGTGAAATATGTACAAGTGTGTTCGTCTTTCTGACAGGAAATTATCCTTAAGTTTCATAATATTATTAGGTGAAGTTACGTGTAATTGTTAAACAATATGAGAAGTGTAGTGTGTTTTTGTCAAAGTAACATTCAAATTAATTGAGGTGGTAAAGTTAAATGTGTGTGTGTTCTGTATTTCTATTGCTTAAATGTCGGTGCCAGGTCATGTGATTTCCTCTGTTTGAATTTGAACTTTGTTTGACTTGATATACCCTCGATCCGCGGACGCGAATCAAACGTAAATTCATACACATCCCTTTGCCCAGGGTACCGTTACCCTAGACTAGCCAGCGTGGCCAGTCGCCCCACACACCCGTATACCCGAATATAGCCTGCGCGCCACGTCAACCAAGTCAGGGGAACATGGTTTTTCCCAAAAATCATAAAACCTCCCTTGACTTGTACCACCTCTACCAGGGCGTGTAGACATATTTTGGGTATATAAGGACCGGGTTGTGGGCCCCAAAAGTTAGTTGTTACTGGGTGTTGAGCCGGTAAGATAGCTGCAGTGAAGCTTTGTCGCGAGTTCTCACTCTATCTTTCTCTCGCCCAAAACTCTCTCAGAGGCTACCTTGTCGCGGGGTAACCTCAAAGTCTTGTACGTCGCCAAATACGCCATTCATTAAAACTCGAGTATCAGTCTTCAAAACCAGTATCTTGAACTACTGACCTCAACCCTCCTCCTTCGAAACCCTCTCCCTCGACCTATCCTCGTATCTTGGCCCACGCTCCGTCGCAAGCGTCCCCACGCTTCGGAGTTTCGCTTCAAGATCACCGGGATCTATCGCGTCTCCTTTTTGATCCGTCGCAAGCGTCCTCACGCTTCGGAGTTTCACTTCATGGTCACCGGGATCTATCGCGACTCCTTTTGCTCCGTCGCAAGCGTCCCCACGCTTCGGAGTTTCACTTCGGGATCTCCGGGACCCACGCGGCTTACCTCCCTTGAACCCAACCCGTCGCAAGCGCTACCCGCGCTTCGGGGACACGAGTCACGCTCACCGGGAGATCGACCCTCCTAGTACCTGTGGCCGGGCCCCACAGCAGCCTATTGTTTTAGAACCAATTCCCTTTCCCTCCTTCGAAATGTCGCTGGGCCACGGGGCCACACTTGTCCTTCTGACGCCAACGCAGTCGCATCATGCCCTCGAGAACCGTGAAACGCTCCGGCCGTCGTCATCGTGCTAGGCAACAAGCCCGATTCCTTCGCTCGTTGCGACCCTTCGTGGACCGACCTTCAAGCCCTTAACCCCATGGTGTTCAACACCGGCCATTTTGGGAGCTCAAAGCCCGGAAGCCGGAGTACATAATTGGGCGGGTGAGGTAAGCTTTTTACCTGGGTTGAGGAAAGGTCTGTCGATCCTATTATAACGGACAATAGGCATGAGCAATTGGGCATAGGAATATGGGACACGTCTTGGATAGCTGGCGATACATTCGATATGTTTACATTCGACCAGGTACATCATTCTAAGAACCCATTGTTCTATGCGACCCCCTGTTCAGTCCAGGTAGTCCCGGGTGGTCAGGTATTAATCCTTTCTAAGTGAACGGGTAATAAGCTTGGGATCACACGTATACCTGGCGGGAGTGAATTTGGCTCTGGGAGTCCCTGTTGAACACCCTGGCCTTAACCTGTGACTCCTCTTCCCGAACCCGAGTCCGAGTGGCTACAAGAGATCCGTCAGTTCTGTGCCCTGCCAAACCCAGTTACTCCTATTCCCGAGAGCTACCTCACGTGGAAACTCACTCCGGTCACCCTCCCCATCGCCATCCCGCTATCTCCAAAACCCGCGTACCGCGAAACCCCTCTTACCCGCTATCACCCTCATCCCCTTCCCTCACTCCCTTCCCGTAATACTTCGGAAGCCGTAAGACCAAAGGTATTAGACTCTATTATTTTCAATGATTCTAATTCTATTGCAACTCTTTCTTAATGAATTGTTGAATACGTTACAAATAAACATGGCTAAATAACTTTCGCTAACATTGTTGACCAGAAATCGAGAGGTCCAAATCGAGAAACCAAGACCACCGTACAAAAATGTTCACACCACATCTCCTCCTCCTAAAAATCTCCCAACATCTCCCGACCTTTCCACACATCTCCCCAAATATCCCGACATCTCCTCACCCATATCTCCTTCATATATTCCCATATTTCCCCACATCTCCTGCATATTTCCAAACATTTTCCCAAATCTCTCCACATCTCCACATCTCCAGCATCTCCTCCACATCTCCTACAGCTCCTCACATCTCACCCACATATCCAGACGTTTCCTCACCCACATCTCCTCCATATCAACCCACATCTCCTCCACTATTCACCTATCTGAACTTGGCACCTGTTAAAGCATAGTCTTTAATTAAGCGAGCAGGAGCGGAGGAAATTGTGGGGGTCAAAGTCAATATAGATCACAGGCGTCAAATTCACTCACTGTAATTTATTCAATAATTCATGGGAAGAGGTACTCGATATCGATCCACTCTCTGGGTCGATATCTCGCGGACTGGGAGAGGGCAGGCACAATCCGCCGGTCGTCACCCGACCGGACAACAGTCGAACATAGTCGATTACATACGATTCAACGCGAAGACATATTCTCAACACTACCGCTGTTTGAGCGCTTTGTATCAATCGACAACATATTCAACTCTTTACGCAAATTTCTGAAGCGCTCTTTCGGTAAAGCTTTTGTGAAAATATCAGCACACTGACTTTTGGACGGAATATGCTCAACAATTATTTCCTTAGACTTAACTTTCTCTCGTATGTGGTGGTAACGAATGTCTATGTGTTTTGTCCTCTTATGCCATGCTGCATTCTCCGTTAGCTGAATTGCACTTCGATTGTCTACGTACAACGTTGTACTGTTAACACAGGGACATCCGATATCAGATAGTAACCTTCGCAGCCAGATCATTTCTTGTGCCGCTGACGCAGCAGCGACATACTCTGCTTCAGTGGTACTGAGGGTTAACAGCTTTTGTCTTTGCGAAGACCAAGTAACTGCTCCGTTCCCTAGGAGGAATACATACCCCGTCGTTGACCTTCTCGTTTCTATATCTCCGGCGTAGTCAGAGTCTGAAAACCCCAGCAACTCAGAATAGCTACCGCCGTCTCTATACATTATACCGTGGTCAATTGTACCTTTTAAGTATGCAAAGATGCGTTTTACTGCTCGCCAATGTTCGTCGTTGTGATTGGCCAGATACTTGCTTACAGAGTTAACCGCAAATGCGATATCAGGCCTTGATACTGTGGATAGGAACACTAGGGATCCTACCGCCTCACGATACGGTACATTCTTTGAATTATCTTCGTCTTTCTCAGAAGGAGACAATTTCACGTGTGGATCAGCAGGCACGCTGATTGCATTCGCATCATTCATTCGAAATTTTTTAATTATTTTCTCAGTGTACGCACTTTGGTGAACGATTAGAGACTTTTCTTTTCTGTCTCTGAGTATTTGCAGACCTACAAATGTGCTCGAATCACCAAGTGTTATCTTAAAACTATCTCTTAACTTATTAACAATAAGTCTTAGAGTCTCTACTGATTTTGCAGCGACGAGTCCGTCGTCTACAAAGAGTGCTAACAACACAGGTTCTTTATTAAACTGACCGACAAAAACACACTGGTCAGCCGCACTTTCTTTGAATTTAAACTCGTTTAGGAACTCAGTGAACCTTCGGTTCCAACACCTGGGGGATTGCTTGAGTCCGTACAAGGACTTCTCAAGCTTACACACCACTGGGAACACTTCACTTCCTGTTGAGTCTTCCTTGTCCTCGTCCAATCCCTTCGGAATCTGCATGTAGATCGTCTCGTCCAGCATCCCGTTGAGAAATGCAGTCTGGACATCGAACTGCATCAGCTCAAGGTCCTTCTCGGCTACGATCGCTAGGAGTACTCGTACCGAGTCGTAGCGAACTACTGGAGCAAACGTCTCGGTATAATCGATACCTTCTCGTTGCATGCAGTCCAGCGCACACAATCTTGCCTTGAATCGATTCTGTTGCGTTTCCGGATCCATTTTAACTCGAAAAACCCATTTGGAATTGATCGTCTTCATTTCACTCGTTTTAGGTACAATCGTCCAAGTCTGATTTACCTCGTGTGCTTTTAGCTCCTCTGCTATTGCGCGTTTCCACTGCTCAGCGTCTTCGCCTCTTGTCGCCTCTTCGTACGTGATCGGGTTAACGTACTCACAATCAGCTACGTCAACTACGTACCTAGACGGAGGCCGTATCGACAATCTGTCCCTTAGCTGACGAATGGCATCGTAGGCACTGGGCTGTTGAGCCTGCACGGGTTGTGCTGCTCCCTGTTGATTGTCGATCTCAGCTGGCTGGTCTGCGTCTTCTGGATCTTCTTCTTCTTCAGGATTCTGACCGTCGAGCTGAGCTTTGACAGCTCGACTCGATGGCAAAGTTACCTCGACTTCGTCATCTTCTGTTTGGACTTCAGTCCCTGAAGTCGTTCCGGTTCGTTCGCGTACAATCACGTCTCGTGACACGCTCACTTTCTTCGTTACCGGATTATATAGTCGGTAGTTCGCGGAATTGTTTTGATACCCCACAAAAACAAGTTTACGCGCACGTACATCGAATTTCTTCGTGAACTGTCTTGGTATATGTTCGTATGCTACAGAACCCCATATACGTAAATGTTTCAAGTTCGGAGGTTTTCCCACCCACATCTCGTAAGGCGTCACTCCGATCGTTGACCACACGGTTCTGTTTAGCAACTATACCGCCGCGTTCACCCCCTCAGCCCACAGATGAAGAGGCAGGTTCTTGGCCTGGATCATCGTTCGAACACTTTCTTCAATCGTGCGATTGTCCCGTTCTGCTTTACCATTCTGCTGCGGAGTATATGGCGCAATTACTTCGTGCTCGATTCCACGTGACGCGAGATATCTGTCCATGTCTCCGTTACAAAATTCCCCGCCGTTATCCGATCTTAGAACTTTCATTACACGACCGAACTTGTTCGCGATGAGTCTTTCGAATTCTTTGAACTTCTCAAATACATCTGACTTGTCCCTTAGAAAGTATACGTGACGGTAACCACTAGCATCGTCTTTAAATGTTAGAAAGTATCTTTTTCGACCGAGCGACTCCACTGAAACTTTCCCACACACATCCGTGTGAAACATTTCTCCAGGTTTCGTTGGCGACGTCTTTGGATTTTCATCGAACTTGAGTCGATGAGCTTTTCCAAGCTGGCAGGGTTCGCAGAAAAAGTCACTTTGGTCTGTCAACTTAACTCCATCTACAAGACCCTTTTTCACCATCTCGCGTATCGCACGCACCTACACGTGTCCAAGTCTTTCGTGCCATACAGTCAGATTTGTTGTTGGGACGTTAGCTTCTTCAACACTGCCAGGTTTCACTACTTTCATGAACATTCGATAAACATTGTTGCTTTGCTTCACTCCCAATGCTATTGTCTTGTCACCGCGCACTAGTCTTACATATTTGTCGCGAAATCTCACCTCGATGTTTTTGTTTGTACAGACTCCTACCGACAACAGGTTTTTTCGAAGCTTTGGTACGTATAACACGTTCTCGATGCGTCCATCTTGCCATACGCCATATACCAGCTTCTCAACTAACACTGTCCCTTCGCCGGTAATGCTGCACTGCCCGTTATCTCCTAGCGATATCACATCGCCGGACCTGTTTTCTCGGTAGTCGGTAAGCCATTCTTGTCGGTGCGTCAGATGCCTTGACGCCCCGCTGTCGGTCAGCCAGACTTCGCTCTGGTTCATTTCCAACAGTTCTTTGAGTTCATCGCTAGTGAACTCAGCCGGACATGCTACACCCTTTTCCGAATCACTTGACTTTTCATTCCCCGCGCGTTTTTCTGCAATTAGTGCACAATCGTCACTGTCATCACTATTCGAGCTCTTGGGCTTTTTTTCTATCTTTGCTAATTCATCGTATAGACCTTCACCAAAATTCATGGTCATGTATTAACATGTAAGAAATGTAGAGAAAAATCTTCAGAGGTTCGGCACTGCGGATCCGATCTTTAAAACATTCCGAAAGATTGAAATACGGTGTTCTCACTGGATTTTCGCGAGGCACTAAGTTCCAATAATTTTTTTTACAAATGTCGATCACTTCCGTCCAATTTCTCATATTAGCCTTCGCTTCACTTCTGGTGCGTCATGCTGAAAAAAAAATGAAGAAACCTTTGGGAATTTAAAAAAAAAATCTGATTTCGTACCCCAGGAAGTGTAAAACATCTTTTCGCATGTATTTTGATGGCATGAATTTTTTCAAGCCAATACTTTCAGTGGAGCTTACTTATCGTAGTAGGCGTCGGAGTTCATCATCACGGCAATCTTTTCAGAGTCAGCACGTAAAACTGCACAAAAAATTTTACGATGAATAAAAAAAAAGCTAACGAAATTTTTTTTCTTCATAACATTTTTTTAGTGATCGGAAAAAAAAATCCTACGCTACATTTTAGTCACACCCTTCAATAATAAGCTAATATGTATATGTATATATATTTTTTTAAGATGACCCGTTCCGGAGATTTATTGGCTGCAAGCTACGTGCGTGTACCTTCACGGCAACTACTATGAAGCCTGAATATTTTTTACGAGAATTATGAGATGTTCATCAAGCTATAAACTAGCATGTGTGCAAAAATTCCGTTGAATATTATCGAGTTTACAATTTTCTTAGAATAAGCCAATTCTTTGTGCGGCCAGGGTGGCCAGACCCCTTAAGGGGGAACATACACCTTAACATTTAAGAAAAGTCAAAACCACCGAAAGTCATTCTTGAGACTATTGGAATGGCTTTCTCATGACTTTAGAAAAAAATTATCTCTATCTATGACGTAACGAATAAAATATACCGGTGGACCGATTTAAGTTTTTCTGGTCTCAAACCGTTCAGTAAAGAAGCCTAGCTTTTCAATTTGAACGAAGAACTTTTTCATAACTTTATTTTTACTCGAGTTATAATGAAAAGTAACGTATGAAGACAGAAAAACACTATTTTCATCTAAAAAATTATGAGTATCTGGGGCCTTATTCTGAAAATCCTTTCACACGTATCACCCGGTGACAAAGCGTGATAGAGGCATTTGGGCCAATCAGAGAGCAGGTTTAAACGGAAATTCGGCTCTTTCACCAGTGATACGCGTGAAAGAATTTGTAGAATAGGGGCCCCGGTACAATTTTGATCGGATCAAAAAGTTCTCTGTTCATTTTGAAAAGGCGTCTTTACTGAATAGTTTAAGTCCAGAAAAACTTGAATCGATCCACCGATAGATTTTATTTCGTGCATCGTAGACAAAAAGAAATGTGTTCCCAGAATTGTGTGAAAAACATTCTAAAATATTAAAAATGACTCTTGGCAGTTTTGACTTTCTCGACATTTTGAAGTGTATGTACCCTCTTAATTTCAATAAAGTAGAGGAATATCCCTTCACGTGCATATTCACTACCCATACAGCAAAGCAATGTTGCAGCAATGTTGCTAATGGTAATGGGCCATATGCAACATTGCTGCAACATTGCTTTGCTGTATGGGTACCATTCATTTTTCTTCTAGTTTTTGAAGTTTTCCAAATTTTTTTCAACAGTTTCTTGCTCTTGACGCTCCTAACTCTTGACGCGAAAGGTATAGCCCATAAATCCCTATCTATTGGCTTGAAAAAATTCGTACAGAAGAAGGTGATCAAAATACATGCGAAAAGATGTTTTACACTTCCTTGGGTACGAAATCAGATTTTTTTTAAATTCCCAAAGGTTTCTTCATTTTTTTTCAGCATGACGCACCAGAAGTGAAGCGAAGGCTAATATGAGAAATTGGACGGAAGTGATCGACATTTGTAAAAAAAATTATTGGAACTTAGTGCCTCGCGAAAATCCAGTGAGAACACCGTATTTCAATCTTTCGGAATTTTTTAAAGATCGGATCCGCAGTGCCGAACCTCTGAAGATTTTTCTCTACATTTCATACATGTTAATACATGGCCATGACTTTTGGTGAAGGTCTATACGATGAATTAGCAAAGATAGAAAAAAAAAACGCGAAAATCACGTTTTTTCGCCATAACTACCGCGACAGAAGAGGTAGAAGGCTAAAATTTGGCATGAATACCTTTTTTACCAAGGCCCAACTGAAAATGAAGTCCGTCGTCTATGTGGTGAAAGGGCACTTTTTGCCTCCTTATTCGGCTATACCCTTTCTGATCAACATAACAATTGCACCAATTTTCAAAATTAATTTATGCACTGGGAGTCCGGGGAATCGTAACGAATTCGAATATTCTATTGGATAACTCAATTCCACATCGTTGTCTGTTTGATCTATTCCTTTATGTTTTGCGTAATCGATGCTGTAATATATTTTCTCCTCGCTGATAATTTTTTTCAATATCCTATCATTCAATTTATACATATCGTCGTTGTGGCAACACAGAATGGCACGTTTAGACAAATCTTCATTGTCAATAACTGACCCATAAATTTTTTGGCAGATGTCATTAGTTCGCCACTCTTCTGGTATCTCTAGATTTTTAATAGAGCCTTCTCCAATTTCCAATAAAAATTCCGAAAAATCGTGGTCACATGAACGCATATTTTGAGTCAACTTCATGATTTTAAAATTAGGCCACAGATAAGAAAATTTAATAGTTTCATTAATAATATTGAATTTACTTCCATATTTTACTACGGGAAGAATCTGCCGAAAATCACCACCTAATATAATAAACTTTCCAGCAAATAAAACGTCTTCCATCCTGCAACAATCCCGAAGAGTTCGGTCAAAAATTTCCAAAGCTTTCTTCGGAATCATTGGGAGGCTTCATCCCAAATTATCACATCACATTCCTGTATTTTTTTTTTTTTTATTTGATTGTAATTTTAAAAATGACGTCTCTACGTTAGTTAAATCTAATGGTAGTTTGAATGTTCCGTGACTTGTCATTCCCCCCGGCAACAAGATTGATGCTATTCCTGTCCATGCCATTGACAACACTTTTTTCCCATCCCCCAAAAAATAATGAATCAATGTTCTGTAGAGAAAAGTTTTTCCTGTCCCTCCAGGGCCGTCAATAAATACCATACGATTATTGTCCTTGTCAGTTACGTCGTTAAAGATTAACTGTTGATCTTCGTTAAGTTGACCTATTAAATCATTGTAAATATTTTGGTTTTTATTTCTAAATAATTCCTCATCCTGGATAGCATCAGAAATTTCTGGAAATTCATCATTAGGTTCGGGCAAGCCAAAATACGAGCACTTTATATTTTCCAGATTCAAAATTTTGTCAATATCCTTTAGTGCTCTGTACTCATTGTTATTTCTAAAACCTTCGCAAAAATGTGTTTTGAATTTTTCCCAAATTTCATAAGAAAAAGATAAACAATCAGCAATTAAAAACCACGCGAAGAATTTACGTAACTGGGAAGGCATCATAATCGAACAGGCTTCCTCAAAGATATTAGATACTTCTACATGACTTTCAACTAATCCCATTGCAATCGCTGTTTCCTTGAACGTTGCATATGTTATCTCCTCGTACTTTTTTAAATCTTCAAAGCAAGTTGCCCCTTTAACTCGGCTGAGTATTAATTTCAAATGAAATCGTTCTATGTCTTTCGGACTAACGTCTACGACACGACCAATTACTTTCGAATATGCTTGGCGTTTACCCCAATTTTTTTTTTGATGAATCGAATAAATAATTTATTGGTGTGTTGGCATAAATCGTGTTTCGTGCACTTTCGTCTCTTCTATTAAGATCAAACCACGCTGTTAATGTTGTGTTGTGATTTACTAAGGCTTTGTCTTCTTTATTTTCCTCAAAAATTATGTGTTGTTTGTTCGGGGTGTGTACTGCTAAGCGGACAATCGTGTGTGATCTACCAGACATTGGTAACTCCTCAATTCGCCAAGCAGCTTCCATGGGTCCAACATACCTGCTATCAATGTATTCTGAAATTTCGTCATGAATTTCGGTCTTCGTATCGTCTGTTTTCTTGTTCAATTTGATAAAGGCAATCGTGTGTGATCTACCAGACATTGGTAATTCCTCAATTCGCCAAGCAGCTTCCATGGGTCCAACATACCTGCTATCAATGTATTCTGAAATTTCGTCATGAATTTCGGTCTTCGTATCGTCTGTTTTCTTGTTCAATTTGATAATCTCTATCTCCACCCTTGTGTAGATAGGCATATATGTATTTAGTACTCATGATTGAAGCACAATATTCTGCGTTAATATGACATTTATATTTTTTAAGCAAACATGGGTTATGAGGAACTGCCATTGAATTATCGACGTTCACGGTTTGTCCGCTAATTCTTCCGTTATATACATGTCGTTCGTTCCTATTGTCTCTACGCCGGTATATTGGGAACCCGTTTTTTTTCAAACTGTGTAAATTCACAAAAATTTTTTGGAAATTTCTTTGAACAGATCTTTGTTTCTGTATTATAACATGGAGAATTTTCCGTATGAGGACCATGTAACATATGCTTTATAACCAACTCTTGCAATTCGGGATCGTCAGAACTTATTTCGGCACTAATGTATTTATCAATGGCAATTATTTCTGGAGTTGTTAATTTATTTTTATAATCAAGAAAAAATAGTAAATGGGCATGTGGTAACCCACGTTTTTGAAACTTAATTGTATAAACATGTGCCAAAACATTGCCGAATATTTTTCCACTAATGACATCAGCCAAAAGAGGTCTCAATTTAGTGTGAAATAGTCGAACCGTGATGTTACGAATGTCGTTGCACGTTGTACCTGCTGGAAATTTTTCTAAAATTTTTCTTAATTCTGGCCAACTCGGGTTGCAGGTCATTGTGATGAACAGATCAGGGCGACCGATCGTTCTCACAATGGCCATTGCATCTTGGTAATTTTGTTGCATGTTCTGTGGACTACCCAAATAGGTCGACGGTAAAACGAATATATTCCCTAAGCGCTCCTTATTTTCGAAATTGTTTGAATCGTTCATCGCGCTACGTGCTACATGATCAACTAATCCCTGGTAACATTCAATACGCAATTTCTTTTGATTATACCTAAAAAAATTCAATCTATTATTCTCTATTATTATGTAAGCTTGGATAACGTACTGTTGTGTTAACCGACCACAGAACAGTACGGGATTAAATTTAGCAGTTTGTCTGTAAGCTAAACGATAAGAATAGTATTGCAGAGCTGTAAGTCTTTTATCGCTGTTTTGATTTTGTTTTAATAATGGACTCCACCCTAAATCTCCACACGGAAACATTATTGGAAAAATCATAGGGTCAGTATGGAATGATAGTTTATTCAAACATGAAATAGGACTAATACCTTCTGGAAGATTTTTCGGATAAACACATAAATCGAAAGAAGCTGGAATTTCACCATCTTTGGAAACTATTAAAGCTGCACATTCTGCTGTTGCAGGTGCATTGTAGCGATGTTTACTCATATTGACATTACGAACAAAATACAAATAATATTCCGGTAATGACTTATCCTTGGTTAACTCAAACAAATTTTTGTATTTTTTTGCATACGGATTAACGTTGTTTATAACTGTTGATATAATTTTGATGTGTTCTTCAACTAAATTTGTATTTTCTCTCAACCTTTCTTCTGTCGCTCTATAATCGTCGTAAATGTAAATTTGGCCACAATACGGAATATCACCTTTTTGTGGATGAATACTACTTGGGGTCATGTGACAAACTTGTCCTTGAATTTTCAAATTGTATACTCCTTTTTAAAATTCATTTATGACATTGGCATTGAAAGTTGCAAACGAAAAGCGACTGTTATAATAGCGGATTAATTCTCTAAATTTTTTGTCGGATAACAGTCAGTCTTTCAGGTCTTCGTTATAGTCACTAAGAGGAGGGAGTTTTACTTTTCCGTTATGACAACAACTTTTTTTAGAAAATTCTGCTGACCAAAATAAAGCTGAACAATGTTCACAAACATAATCCATGTCTCCAAGATCCCAATAAGACACTTTATTGGGACACAACTTGATAGCTTGTTGTATTTTTCGCCTTCTATCGATTCTTTCGGGTATCATGTTTTCGGCCATGTCATTTTGTCTTTTTCTTTTCAATCGATCTTCAACCATGTTCGTTACAATGTTCCTTTCCCTTTTATTTCTTCTTTGATCTTCGGTCATATTTGTAATCAAATCCTTCTGCCGTTTCTTTTCTAATCGTTCGTCGTTCATGTTCCTCACCACGTCCTTCTGCCGCTTCTTTTCCAATCGTTCGTCGTTCATGTTCTTCACCACGTCTTTCTGCCGCTTCTTTTCCAATCGGTCATCGTCGATGTTCTTCACCACGTCCTTCTGCCGTTTCTTTTCTAATCGTTCGTCGTTGATGTTCCTCACCACGTCCTTCTGCCGCTTCTTTTCTAATCGTTCGTCGTTCATGTTCTTCACCACGTCTTTCTGCCGCTTCTTTTCCAATCGGTCATCGTCGATGTTCTTCACCACGTCCTTCTGCCGCTTCTTTTCTAATCGTTCGTCGTTCATGTTCTTCACCACGTCTTTCTGCCGCTTCTTTTCCAATCGGTCATCGTTGATGTTCTTCACCACGTCTTTCTGCCGCTTCTTTTCCAATCGGTCATCGTCGATGTTCTTCACCACGTCCTTCTGCCGCTTCTTTTCTAATCGTTCGTCGTTCATGTTCTTCACCACATCTTTCTGCCGCTTTTTTTCCAATCGGTCATCGTTGATGTTCCTCACCACATCCTTCTGCCGCTTCTTTTCTAACCGTTCGTCGTTCATGTTCTTCGTTACGTCCTTCTGCCGCTTCTTTTCTAGTCGTTCGTCGTTCATGTTCTTCACCACGTCCTTTTGTCGCTTCTTTTCCAACTGTTTGCTCTGCATACATTTCACCGTATATTTTTTCCTCTTCTTTTCAACACGTTCTTCATTCATGTTCTGCACCAAATCCAATTTTCTTTTCTTCAAACGTTCCTTACTCATGTTTGCAACATTATTTGTCTGTCTCTTACGTATTACTTGAAAACTTGTGAGATTGTTAACTTGGTTTTTTTGATTGATGGAACTTCTATATTTGTCATAATACGCGCGATTGCTACGGCTCTTATAACCGCTCCAGAAGGTTGAGTTTGAGCATTCTATCACATCATAATGACCCTTGTCAATAACCCCTGATAATGAAAGTGTTAATTTATTGTGTCAATCCGGCCCAAATTCTCGTGGAATCTCAAAATTTTCTACGTAAACCGAAACGTGAACATGATATAGATTAACAAATGCCTGCAATTCTACCTTTCCGCCGTAAACACCATTTTTAGACATGCGTAATTTGTACGAACTTTGATTCATAAGTCTTTCCCCATATGACTCGTCGCCGATGATGAATGATTCGTAGAGAGACCAATTTTCCATAACATTGGAAACAATTCTCAACCTAACGGGCCTATGTTTCTCCTGGTCATTATAGAGAAAATATGCAAATGATCGAAACAGGCAATTGCCATCCCCGATTATGTGTTTCTCGATGCGACGATTGCTTTTGATATTTTGCATAACTATTTTATACAAAATCCTACAGTATGAATACTTAGCTGGGTGAGGTGGCTGTTTCAAATTCCAATATCTCCTTTGTACAGTTCTGATATGTTGTTCTCACTGCGAATTCAGTTCAGAAATTCACTGTAACGAAATTCGATAGACTTCTGTCACGGGAGAAATGTCAGAAACTGAATGACAGCTACCGACCAAAAGAAACTCATTGTGACAGATGCAGACGAAACCTATTAAACATTCTCGGATCAAACTCCGAGTAAATAACAAAATTTCAAATAGAAAAATGACCAGTCTGGATTCAATCAATCAAACTGTCGGTTGAAATTAATGTTAATTTGACAGGTTTAAAATTTGATGTAGCCACGTATATTCGTATATTTTATAAACTTATTCGGTACATTTTATAAACTCAGATTATTCGGTGAACTCAAATCTCAAATCACTCTCATCACCATGTCCCGGAGGAAAAATCCGTCTACCACAGAATCTGTTGACCAAGTGCCAAATAAAAAATCCAAAACCGACCAAACGACCCTCCCATTTACGCCGACAAATTATTTAAGAAATATATCAATTAACGACAAATTTGTGTAAGTATTTTTAATGGATACATTTTTGATTTTGAAATTCCAATCTATTCATTGTCCAGATCGCTCGTTGGTTACGTTGAGAGCATCAACCAAATTAGAAATGTCAAAAAAGAAGATGAGAAAAAATAGGAAATTTTCAAATTTATTGTAAACAACAACGATGGGATGAGAGATTCATGCTTCGCATGGCAAGAGGAAGCCACTAAATTGGCAAAGGAAATAAAAGTGAATGATGTGAGTTCTCTCTAAACCACCAATAAATTACTCTGATGCCAAAAATCAGAACAATTCTATCCATTTTTGTAAGCACCTAACAAATTTGTTTAACGTATATCTTTTTACCAGATCCTATTAATTCAAAATGGCATGTCAAAAGAAAAATCTACTTTCAATGAGGGAAATTTACCATTTGAAATACTAATGAAACACGACACAAAATTAACCAATATGGGAATATTCGACCATTTAGAAAGGGCGACAAAAATTGTACAAATTCAGGATTTCGAGAGGATACCAGAACATCATGGCTGGATAAGTAAGATACTGACTCTGAGTAGCAACAAAAGTTGACCCGCACCTTGAATGATCATAGCACAAGTTTGACATAATTTCCAGAAATCGATGGATATGTCAGGGATGAATTTCGTATACTAAATAAGTACAAAGACACAGAGTCGACAGGTTCTGTAACAGACGGAAAGTTCAGAATCGAAATTTTGATTTCAAATGTGACTGAAAAAATTACGTACCGACAGGGAGAAAAGCTCCAAATCATTGGCGAAATTCAGGAACACGGTAAAAAACTTCACTAAACCTCAGTTGATCAGGGAGAGGTAATTCCTAGGTCATGATTATGGTTATGCTTTCAGAGGGTTCGAAATTGTATGTTCACGTACACGATCTGAAGCACATTAAAATTATGGATGACGAAATGATGCCGCTGTCCGATCTACTATTCACCCACGAAATTAATAAGAGAAAAAAATTAGAAGCCTGATGTCAAGATTTTGAATTTAGTGATTCTCCATTGTAATGCGTCACCGCCGCCACATTTGGGTTGAGAAAGAAACAAAACTAATAATTTAATTACTTAAAACCCTATCGAAATCATTGATGCTTCGTCCCAAATTATTACCTTACAGTCTTTTGATTTCTTCCGGTAATGTGATGTCAAATATGATGTTCTGCTTCACCCCCAGAGTTCACTGAGAGAAGAAAAGAGCATTTTGTACGAAAATATTTTGGAAAATTTACCATGGCCCTGCGGGAAAAGAGGGACACATGAGGATTTCAAGTAAATTTTACTGTCCCCCGAGTCGAAATTTAGGCCCTACTTTGACGCTCTAACTCCTACCTCAGGTAGGGGCTAAGAGCGGTAAAGTAGGTTCTGGATAGATAGCGATTCCAATATAATATTAGACCCTACTTTGACGCTAAAAATGGCAGATATTTCCCTTTTTTCCACTTGGAGAGTCAAAGTAGGGTCTATCCAGAACCTACTTTACCGCTCTTAGCCCCTACCTAAGGTAGGAGTTAGAGCGTCAAAGTAGGGCCTACATTTCGACTCGGGGTAGGGTTGCAGAAATAGTAATTGAAAGTTAATGCATTATTTATTACTAAAATAATGGTAAATGGATTGTGAAACCATTGGTAATTAATAATATAGTTAAATTATTATATTATTTATTATTATTATTAAATTATAATAGTTTAATTTTCAATTATTTTGAATTTTAATTTTTTTTTTTTTTGGATTACAATAATGAATCGCAATCATATTTTTCTCATCATTTAACGCAACAAAATAATTTAGGTAATTATTAAAATGATTGGAAAAAAAAATAGTATTAATCATTAGAAATGTAATGAATGATGGAGAATGATGGAGGGAAATCCATTACTTATTAAAAATGTAATGGATAATGCAGCAAATTTCCATTGATAATTCGCAGCGCCGCTGCACATAGAAATTATTGGACAGATCATCTAATAACATTCTACGTACACCTATGAATGACATGGAAAAACACACAACAAATAGATATTCCGACAAATTAAATTAAATTAAACAATGAATTATTTAATATTAATTAAATTTAATATTATAAAATTAATATTAATTAAATATAACATTTTAAAATTAAATTCAACAATAAATTATACACAGTCATGGTGATGAGACATTATTCATGATAATGCCACGAGTAGTGGAATATAGTAAACAATATATTATCTGAAAGCTGCATCTTGTCAAAACACCTTCTGATTTGATGATCGATCATTCAATAAGGATACCTGAGAAATAATTATCATATCTGACCTAGTCTCATCGGATATGATCAGATCGGTAGCTTTCTCAATTATTATTCAAATATGTTCTTGTCAAAATTTTAACGATTTATTCCATTATACATTATACAACACATTATACATATACATTTGGATATCCATTTTACATAATCACTAACAACTAGACACCCGAGATCCAGTACACTTGTGCCGTTTGGTATCATACATTACTACGCCAAGGTCAACAAAATTATTCAAATCTTATCTCATAAATTATAACTTCATGTGATAAAATGGAGAATAAAACCCTTCAGAGGGGTTGAGTGAAAGCTTCTGTCATAAAGGTTATATATTATGGAATATAGTTGTACTATGGAAGGTAAGATCTTCAAAAGCAGGCATCGGACCGTACGTTCCGCCAAACCTGATGCTGAACCTCGCAAACCTTGCCGGAGGGCTTCAAAAGGGTTCGCCCAAGGTTCTTCGCATCTCAAATTCATTGCAGGATTAAAAAAAAAAATTATGAACCAGTCTATATTACCATGATATAAGAATTGACACATGGTTTGGAAGATCTGACTTCTCATACTTCAACCATGTCCTACAAGAAATTTCTCTTTGGCGAAGTTTTACTAGACTACTTTAGAGATTTATAGATTCCGCTTTGAGAATACGGAATAGATAAATAGTCATCTTTTCAAAAGTAGAAGGTTGTGTGCTGTCGTTCCAGTAACATCAAGAATATTTTACTCACGACGCACCCCAGCTAGTTCCTTTTCCTGTATTTGTCTGCCAGTGAGGTAAAAGTAGAAAATCTATCAAAACATGTTCTTGCGCGTGTCGAAAACTTGAATTTCCAATAAATACGTACTCTGACCGAAGTCTGTGTGTCTTTCTACGAGCCGGCCGTTGACTGACGGAGATCCTTCCGCCTACAGAACATACATGTCGTACAGGTGTGTTGCGGCTGAAATAATTGTACATACAACGGCGAGAGAATATTCATGACTAGCTGTGCATTTCATATTTTCATTTTAAACGATCAGAATAATTGACGAGGTAGGTCATAGTAATCTTAGATGATTGTATCAATGTTTGCTATTTGGGCTGCAGTGAAGCAGCTTCTACTCTCACATTAAACTGGTTGATATTTGAAAAGTCCACGTCAGGGATAGTCTCCAATCAAATAAATATTCCACGCGAATCGCTTGTCTGAAACACTTTGGATAGCGAAAAAGGACAGCGGTAGATCCGGGTTATAGGTTAGGTTCGTAGCACGTTGTAGAATTCCACACTATGTCAGGGCACAGAAATACTATTTGAGAATCTCGTAGATAAAGTGTGTGGATGGTAGACTATTACTTACCTGATAGTCGAGCTCGAATTAGTCGAAAACTGAGAGAAATTGATTAACCCAGACGGACGGTGATTTACTTATCCACAGCACTTGACACATTGAGACAATAGGGCCGACGGTGCCCCGCGCACGCGCACATCGAACTTATATTCGAATGCTTGGGTCCCGGTGAAGAACTTCACTCATCAATTTGGATTTGTTTTTTCAATCACGTTACAAATTACAGCTGTAATTTGTAACTTAAAAAAATCATAGTGTGGCATTACATGGTGTAATTATTTACATTTTCATTACAGCTGTAATTTATAATTTAAAAAAAAATTATTAATTATTTACATTTTCCATTACAGCTGTAATTTGTAATTAAAAAAAAAAATTACTTTCTTCAGTAATTTGTCATTAAACTCAAATCCATCAACCATTACAATTCTAATTTGTAATTTAACCGTAATCCATTAACCATTACAATTGTCATCTGTAATTCAACTTAAATCCATTAACCATTACAATTGTAATTTGTAATTAAATTTAAATTCATCAACCATTACAATTTTAATTCGTAATTAAACCGAAATACATTAACCATCACAATTTGAAATATGTAATTAAACCGGAAAGCATTGACCATTGCAATTTTTCAATGTAATGATTAATGTATTTCGGTTTATGACAAATGACAATTGTAATGGTCAATGAATTTTGGTATATACAAATTACAAATTGCAATTTATTGGTTTTATTTATAATTAATTAATTACAATTTATTATTTATAAATAATTAATTACAATTTATTATTTATAAATAACTAATTACAATTTATTATTTATAATTAATTAATTACAAATTACAATTTGTTATTTATAATTAACTAATTACAAATTATGTAATTTATAATTAATAAATACAGATATGTAATTTATAATTAATTAATTAAAAATTCGCCCAATACTGATCTCCAATTCGAAGGAAAGTCCTACACAGAGTCAAAGTAGGGTCTTAAGTTCGAACATATTTGGAGGTATTATTCAATGTAGAGTCAAACGGAGTATAAGTAGGGGCTATCAGGTTCAAAAAGGGTCAAAGTAGGTTCAAATATTACCAAGAGCGTCAAAATAGAGTCTGAGTAGAACTAAGAGCGTCAAAGTAGAGTCTAAATTTCGACTCGGGGCCACCATAGTAAAATCTGACTCACGGGCTGGCAATATTTACTGTCCTGCGAGTTAAAATTCACACTGTCCACCATGGTCAAATCTGACTCGTGGGCTTACAATATATACCGTTCTGCGAGGTAAAATTCACACTGTTCACCATGGTCAAACCTTACTCGTGGGCTGGCAATATTTACCGTTCTGCGCGGTAAAATTCACACTGTCCACGATAGTAAAATCTGCGTACGTCAGTAGCACTTGTCGCTTTGCGACACTGTAAAGAATATATATTTTCAAAAGCAAATTTTCCTATCGTCCCTGGCATAATTTACTAACTCCATTTGGCAGATCTTACTGGTCGTATATGTGGCAAATTATGCTAAAATAGTACAGTACGAATTACTGTGCAGTATCGCCCTGCTCAAAACTTCTGATAAATAATACGGTCCTATCCGCATTTAATGCGGCGCTTGTACCCGTTTCGTATCTGAACCTTTCCGGGACATTGTTCAGATACGATACGGATACAAAAGCCGCACTAAATGCGGACAGGGCCGTATTATTTGTCGGAAATTTTAAGCAGGGCGATAGTATCCTGTTTTATACTTTGTAGATTTATAGGGTCTGTGAAGGAAATACATATCAGTATATGAGTATTCAGTATTTTATTAACCGACTTCAAAAAAGGAGGAGGTTCTCTATTCGGCTGTATTTTTTTTTTTTTTTTTTTTTTATGTTTGTTATTTCAGTTCAAAATCATTTAACAATTAAAGCAACTAACCTCATTCGAATGTATTATTAATGTTAATATATCACGCCCATCTTTTTTGTACATATTGCTTACCGTTACCTATTTTAATCTTATGTGTTACATAACATCTTTGAAGCTTATGGCAATTGAAGCAACGCCAATCTTTAGAACTCTCGCTCAACACTTCGTAAGCTTTGTTTTATTGCAGGAATGACACTTATTTTCTTGTCCTTTTTCTTTATTTCAACAACAATAATGTACAAAGGATTTTACGATGACGCTTGCGTTTTCTAGCCTTTCGTTCTCTGACGCCATATTGTATTTTCTTTTACGAACAAACCCGAGCTTGCCCGAAGTGCCTCACTCGTTCGTGGCGCGTGGTTCAGTTTCAGACATACTCCCGGCCTTGAAAGGTACTTTCAAATAACAATTTCTTAAGACTAAGAGTATTAACGTTTGTTTTACATTTAAATTTGAAATATAACATTCAACCTATGACTAACTTAACGTAACTGGATATCTTTTTTTTTTTTTTTAAAGTAAGTTAACACTGTAGTAAAACATTCTCCTACTAAATTATTCAATCTTTGGTTTCAATAGGTAAGAGACATAGTTTGGTTATGCTGCGCTTAACCTCGCCAGTTGAGGTTTTTATTGTAGCGACGCGTGTAACGTTGTCCATTCCAGGGTGAAGCCTGATAATTCTGCCCATTTTCCATTGTAGCGGGGGTAAGTTGTCTTCTTTGAGAAGTACCAGGTCATTGAGTTTGAGCTCAACTGGTTTATCTCGATGCCACTTTGCCCTCGTTTGCAGGTAACTTAGGTATTCGTTCGACCAGCGACTCCAGAACTTCTGTACTATTTGTTGTACATGTTGCCATCTGGATAGTCGATTCACAGGTACCAACGTCAATTCTTCATCGGGGAGTGCTGTCAAAGGCGCTCCAGTTAGAAAGTGACCTGGTGTCAAGGGTAGCAGGTCACTTGGATCTTCCGATAGCGGTGTCAGTGGCCTGGAATTCAGGCATGCTTCAATTTGTGTGAGTACAGTGTAGAGCTCCTCGAAAGTCAATAGTGCTTCACCGCAAATTTTCTTCAAATGCGTTTTCACCACCTTGACTGCGGCCTCCCATATTCCCCCAAAATGTGGGGCTCTTGGTGGAATGAATGACCATTTTATTTGTTCTTGCGTTAAGTAGATTTTAATCTCTGGAGACTCGTATGCCTTGATGATCTCTTGTAGCTCATTGTTAGCCCCAACGAAGTTTGTCCCATTGTCTGAATACAAATGAGACAACTTGCCTCGTCTTGCGATGAATCTTCGAAGGGTAGCAATGAAAGCTTCCGACGTCAGGTCAGATACTAATTCTAGATGTATCGCTTTTGTACTCATACATACAAATACAGCGATATAACTCTTCGTGGTGATTTTACTTCGTCGTGGACCAGCCTTAATGATAATTGGTCCTGCAAAATCCACTCCCGACTGCTCAAAGGGTTTGGCTGGACTGATGCGTGCTGCCGGTAGTTGTCCCATTTGAGCCACCATGGTTGGTGGGTTGACTTTGAAGCATCTGGTACACTTCTTCAGTACTCTTCGAACTGCTCCTCTTCCGTGTACAGGCCAATACCGTAGTCTCAGAGATGCTAAAACAGATTGCTGTCCAGCGTGAAGCAGTCTTTCATGCTCATGTTTAATCATTAACGTCGTTAAATGATCAGAGGCGGGCAGGATTATTGGATGCCTCTGGTTGTATGGTATATCTGCGTTTTTCAATCTTCCACCAACCCTTAGAAGCTTTGCTTTGTCTATAAATGGATTCAGGGGTAAAAGCTTGCTGCGGTTTCCTAACGGTAGGTCTGCGTTCATCAACGTTATCTCTGGTAAGTATGCTTTTCGTTGACACATGTAGATAAGTACTTGTAGTGCTGCTTGTAGTTCATCTGCCTGTAGTTCTGCTTTCCTTTTTTCAGTTTTGTTTAATGCGTTGATCTTCCAGCGGAGACAATATGCCGTGACCCGTTGGGCCTTCGTCAAATTGGAGTATCGCTCTGCTATTTGGAGGGTGGGTGCCGTACAGCTGGCCAGTACAACTCTTCTTTTTTCTGGTAACCTTGCAGGGGTCGTGAGCGCCAATGTTGGCCAGTGTTCTTCGGTTTCTTGAAGCCAACGGGGCCCTTGCCACCAGATTTGTCTTTGGCATATTTCAGAGGGTTGTACACCCCTAGATAACAGATCTGCGGGATTTTCGTGCGTCCTTACATGTCTCCAGGTTTCCTTTCCAGTCATCTCGTGAATTTGCTTGACTCTGTTGGAAACAAAAGATTGCCAATTGTTTGGTTCTCCTGCGATCCAAGCTAAGACGATTGTTGAATCACTCCAGAAGTAAGCTTGATGCCCAATACTTAATCCTCTTTTTATCTTGTCATAGAGTTTGGCGAGCAGTGATGCAGCACAAAGCTCCAGTCTTGGTAGCGTTTGTCGTTTTAGCGGAGCGACTCTGCTTTTGGAGCAAAGTAGATGCACTGTTGTCTCACCGCTGCTGTCTAAGGTTCTGAGGTACAGGCATGCTCCATAAGCCCTTTCTGACGAATCTGCGAAGCCATGTACCTGAATTTCTTCTTTTCTTCCTTGGCTGCCCACATATCTTGGTATTTTGATGTCATTCAACGCCACTAGTTGATCCTTGTAGTTTTTCCATGCTTTCTTTATAGTCTCCGGTAGTGTATCGTCCCAGTCTAGCTTTTCTTGCCACAGCTGTTGTAGCAACATTTTTGCAATAACGATTACAGGTCCAATTAGACCCAGCGGATCGAATATTTGGGCTGTTTCAGATAACATTGACCTTTTCGTCATCAAACCTTCGTCTTTACTAGGGATGGTAACTTTGTATTGGAACTCGTCTTCAAGTGGCAGCCAAGAAATGCCTAAAGCCTTTGTAGATTGTCCCTTTCCAATCTCGACTGCATGCAGTTGATTGTTATCTTGTGATGACGCCGGTACCAGAACTGATTCGTTGGTACACCATTTCCTTAGGTTGAATCCTGCTGTTGATAAAACTTCGTTTACTTGACTTTCGATTTCCAAAGCTTCTTCTATTGAATCTGCTCCCGTTAGAAGATCGTCGACATAGAAATCTTCCCTTATGATTCTTGCAGCCAGCGGATATTGTTGTTCCATGACGTTGGCTATCTCGTGAAGACACCTAATCGCCAAGAAGGGTGCCGATGCTGTACCATACGTGTTTGTCTTGAGTCTGTAGACTTTGATGGGATCAGAAACGTTTTCTCGCCAATAGATTAAATGTAGGTTTTGATCTTCCTTGTGAAGCCAAATTTGTCGGTACATTTTTTCTATGTCAGCTGTGATTGCATATTTGTGTAGCCTGAATCTCGTCAACAATAGAAATAGATCAGTTTGAATCACAGGACCGACCATTAGCAAGTCGTTGAGCGATTTTCCATTATCAGATGGTGCAGAGGCATCGTAGACTACTCTCACCTTGGTTGTGATGTGATCCTTGCGGATAACAGGATGATGTGGCAGGTAGTAAATGGGTTTACCTGTCTGGAGTTCTTCGCTGGATACCCTTTCCATGTGGCCTAACGACTCATAGCTTCTCATGAAATCCACATACTCCCTTTTCAATTCTTTGTCTCGTTGTAGTCTTCTTTCCACCTGATAAAATCTCTTCAACGCGATGTCTTCTGACTTGCCCAAAGCTGTTGGCTCTTCCTTAAATGGTAGTCTTACAATGAACTTGTTGTCTTTCTCGTGTCTTGATGTATTTTCGTTGAAGTGAGCTTCGCACATAATTTCTTCCGTAGATCGATTTCCATGATTTTCAGACCAGTCTTCTAACTCCCACAACTGTTGTGAGTTGGTCTGTGGAGTTTGAGCGACGAAGCAACAACCTTGTTCTTGCATTGGTGTAGTCGAGTCCACTGTGCCCACAAAAACCCACCCAAGCTTCGTTTCTTGCAACGTCGGCAGTCGAGGTCCCAGCCTAATTCTTCTTGGACCCAGTAGCTCCCAGAATGGCTCTGCTCCCAATAGCACGTCGACGCTTGTGTTGCTGCTGCATCCTGGATCTGCTAACGTAATCGATTCTGGTATAGGCCAGTTAGTTTGAGATGGTTTTATGGTTGGGACTCTATCTACTATTGATTCCAGAATGAGAAATTCTAGATTCGCCTGGTATTTCTTGTTCTTAGACCTTATCGAGGTACGAGTGGACTTGTTTGCGATTGGCGTTGTATTGTCAACGCCCTTCAAGTACAGCGCTACTTCATGTTCGTCTAGATTCAATTTAGCACTCATTTTCTTGGTGATAAAATTCGATTGCGACCCACTGTCGAGCAAGGCCCGACAAGTGTGCTTGTTACCTTCATAGTCCAAGATGTCAATAAGCGCTGTTGCTAGTAGTATTTCTTTACTCGTTCTTCTTGTTGCCGTGGCTACGATGGATGTAAGCGTAGGTGCATTGGTCGCCGCTGCCGTCGTGTTTCCTGACGTTGTATCTGCACCGTGCTGTGCGTTGCTTGTTGACTGTGGTGGCTGATGCTCGTGGCTTTGGCTGACTTTATGTTCGAGATGCAGAAGTGTGTTGTGCTTTTTCTGGCAAATGCGACAACCTCCGCCTTGACATTCGTTGATCCTATGCGTGGCCTTAAGACAGTTAAAACATAACCTCAATCTTTTTGCTTCTTGATACCGTTCATTGGCAGACAATTTATTGAATTCGGGACAGTTATAGATTGAATGTTGTTGCTGACACTTATAACAGCCGCTCGTGTGAGCGAAAACCTTACTTGATCGAGGCGCCGCGTTAGTATTCTTCGACGACTGAGACGTAGGTTTGAGCACCGTGTCTCCCTTGTCCATTGCTTCTAGAACTTGACATCTATTGGTGACGAATTTTGTCAGTTCGTCCATCGTTGGATTCTCGTTGTCCGACATAGCCAACTCCCATTCTCTCAGAGTTAGTTTGTCTAGCTTGCTCGTCAACAGGTGAATCAAGAGGGTGCTCCATTGATCCGTTGGTTGTTCCAATGCCCTTAGCGCCCTGATGTGTCTTTGCATGGTGTCTATTAGCTGTCTCAAGTTAACCGCAGATTCTTGTGTCACTGCTGTCAACTCAAATAAAGCCTTCACGTGACGTTGAACAATCAATCTTTTCTTTTCGTACCTTTCAGTGATTAACCTCCATGCAATCTCGTAATTCTGGTCGCTAATTTCTAATGTGTGAATGATATTGGCTGCTTCGCCTTGCAATGCCGCTCTCAAGTAATGCATTTTTTGAACAGCGCCTAGTGCTGCATTATCGTTAATCAAGGACTTGAACGTGTCCCGAAATGAGACCCATTCGTCGTAGTTGCCACTATAGGTTGGCAACGATATTGTTGGTAATTTTATCTGCATCGGTGGAGCAGGTTGACTTACTTGCCGACTGTCGGTATGAGTTCCTGGCGTCCTGTCTGTGATAGGCGTCTGTGGAGGCGTTGCAGCCCTCTCGTGATCTTCGATGATTTTTCTGGACTTTGCCATTACGTCGTAATAGGATGATTCGAACGTATTCCTCTCTTCTTGCATTGCTGTACTGCTATCATATTCCTCCAATTGAAGTTGGACTATGTCAAAGCGTTCTAGTAATTTGTCAGCCTTTTCTTGTCGTATCTTTAGGTGCAGAATGTCGCTCTGCGGTGTAACTGCCGCCACGTAGTTAGTGAATTTCGTTAGTTGAGCCTTTAGTTGACCTCGCTGGAATACGAGCGATTTCTTTACCTCTTGATCCATTTTCTTTGATGCGAAGACGCTGCCTTTCTTCCCTTGTAGCTTGCAGTTGAGTGACGCCGACTTCGACTCCTCACTTTATATCTCGTTGTTTCAGATTTCCGACTGTTGCGGTCTTTTAGTTCCACTTTTTGCTCATCCGGCTCGAAGGACCATGTTTTATTGCAGGAATGACACTTATTTTCTTGTCCTTTTTCTTTATTTCAACAACAATAATGTACAAAGGATTTTACGATGACGCTTGCGTTTTCTAGCCTTTCGTTCTCTGACGCCATATTGTATTTTCTTTTACGAACAAACCCGAGCTTGCCCGAAGTGCCTCACTCGTTCGTGGCGCGTGGTTCAGTTTCAGACAAGCTTGATAATGCTCATCGTAAACTAAAAAATTGATTTCCCTAGTAATAATGAGTAATTTGTGGACTTCTTCCAAAATTATACAATAAACTGAAAAGAACATTGGTCCTGCATTGTGGGGTAACATTAAAATTGAGCCTATCAATATTTCATTTCCCATATACGAACAAGATTGTGTAAGAACGATGTCATTACCTAAAGTAGCGGGCAAACATGACGCGAAACTTTGATATTCAGAAATCTTACTCAAAATAGTTGTGGAGCGAGGGCCAGTTTTGATAACTGGAGAGGTACGGCAACCAGTAGTTAATAGATAATTGAGTTTCAATTGCTGTTTGATCGCAATTGTGTGACAAACATTGACCCTACTGATTGAAGCGTGAGCTGTTCGTTTCCCTTCTCGATGTAAACTGTCACACCGCATAGAAGAAAGATTCCAGAGAGGACCCATAAATCGCATTATGCGTGGATAGTGTAACAAGTAATGGTGTTTTGGTTTCAGTGTACCAGGAGACAATTTGGAGTGCAATGTTAAATATTCTAGTATCACCGATTCAAAATAGTCACAAAGTCCAACATCGAATGATTTTGTTGTGGAAATTACATTACCCGATATACGATACGGATACAAAAGCCGCACTAAATGCGGACAGGGCCGTATTATTTGTCGGAAATTTTAAGCAGGGCGATAGTATCCTGTTTTATACTTTGTAGATTTATAGGGTCTGTGAAGGAAATACATATCAGTATATGAGTATTCAGTATTTTATTTCAGTTCAAAATCATTTAACAATTAAAGCAACTAACCTCATTCGAATGTATTATTAATGTTAATATATCACGCCCATCTTTTGTACATATTGCTTACCGTTACTATTTTTAATCTTATGTGTTACATAACATCTTTGAAGCTTATGGCAATTGAAGCAACGCCAATCTTTAGAACTCGCTCAACACTTCGTAAGCTTGATAATGCTCATCGTAAACTAAAAAATTGATTTCCCTAGTAATAATGAGTAATTTGTGGACTTCTTCCAAAATTATACAATAAACTGAAAAGAACATTGGTCCTGCATTGTGGGGTAACATTAAAATTGAGCCTATCAATATTTCATTTCCCATATACGAACAAGATTGTGTAAGAACGATGTCATTACCTAAAGTAGCGGGCAAACATGACGCGAAACTTTGATATTCAGAAATCTTACTCAAAATAGTTGTGGAGCGAGGGCCAGTTTTGATAACTGGAGAGGTACGGCAACCAGTAGTTAATAGATAATTGAGTTTCAATTGCTGTTTGATCGCAATTGTGTGACAAACATTGACCCTACTGATTGAAGCGTGAGCTGTTCGTTTCCCTTCTCGATGTAAACTGTCACACCGCATAGAAGAAAGATTCCAGAGAGGACCCATAAATCGCATTATGCGTGGATAGTGTAACAAGTAATGGTGTTTTGGTTTCAGTGTACCAGGAGACAATTTGGAGTGCAATGTTAAATATTCTAGTATCACCGATTCAAAATAGTCACAAAGTCCAACATCGAATGATTTTGTTGTGGAAATATCAGTAATTGTCTTCAAATGGATTATTAATTGCCATTGTTCGTTATCTCGTGGAATCAAATCTCCAACCAAAAGTCCGAAATTCCTTATTACACAAAGCATTTCTGAAAATGAATGTTTCACTTTCTTTGTATCTTTCAAACGATTGCCATCAATCGCGGTTGGATTGTTTCGTTTGTCGTTATTGCCATATGTGAATCTATTCAAACGAGAATTAAAATGTGATATTGTAAAGAATTTTGCAACAAAAATGAAATGGTACAGCACGAGACCAATCCCATATTGACAAACTCCTTCTAACACATCATGTGGAACATCTACAATTAAGCTTGAAGACAACTCAAACCCTTCAATGGCGTTGAAGATGCACCGCTCTTTAATTCCTGTGAGACTAACATTGTTTATGTTCACGTGATTTTCGTAATTGACGTCGTTGCGAAGCTCACAATGAGCTTCAGAAAACACTGAGTTAATATCAGAAAATTTGACTAAACAGAATCGACAAGGGAAATTGCATCTGAAGCATTCGGCAAAGCCTAATATTGCATGTAAGCCAAGATTATCACCTAAAATGGCAACGAGCTCAAAGTAAATCTGTCGTCTACCCGATGCAGTGTTAATTGATATTCCTCTCGTCTTTAGAAAACGAAACTCGTTAATTAGTACTGAGAAAATTTCACGATTTGAAAAGCTCTCGCGGTCCAATGTATGGAACAACATGATCAGAAATATGTTCACTAACTTTGATTGCAATTGAGGAGGCAAGAAATGGTCACGTAACAAGCACCGACCTTGGAAATACCAGCATGAGTACCTAACGGATTTTTCGTCTCGTAATCATCGTAATAAAGACATAGTGGCAAAACCAATTTCTCTCCATGAGATTCTGCCTTTTTCTTCCACATTTCTCCTTGAATAACATTTTGAATTATTTTGGAATTCTTCACTGTGTCAAGATACTTCACTATAACTTCAAACATTGTGGGTAATTCTAAAAATTTTTTCAACACAAACCTCAATGCACAGTGGCGCATTTTCACGAATTCGTGGCCAAAAATTAAAATAAAAATTTTCCCATGCAGGTATAACGACCACAGGGATTGGTTAAGAACTCAATTCTGCGTCATGACCTGACTGTCCCGACCCTTTGTTCCTCATAGTCCCGTAGATATTTCAGTTCAAAGTCGACCTTTGGCGGTGACGGTCGTACACGTCAGCCGCGCTGTGTTATTAACCGCAAGTTTGAACATTTATAGAGTTGTTATACAAAGTGATAATCAATTTCTGCAAAATGGATGCCCTTCCTCAAGGTATGTACAAAATTTTGCCTACTTAACAATTAAAAAATATTATTTGTTGTTCATGTTATCGTAGTTTAACGATAGTCGTGTAAAGTGCCTTTGTTCCGAAGTAAATATTGACTTTGCATAGACTTTTAGTATCCACTCACAAGCGATCACACGTTGGTTTTTGTCTTAAATCGTAGCTTAGAATCTCACCTTCCGAATGGCGTGTATATGAAAGTGCGCAAACGTGCGCGGCGTGGTCCAGAGCGATTTTTGTGAGCTTACGCGTGATCCGAGAAGGCCCCCGGCGCTCGTTCGGTGCGGGCGCGGGCGCGGGCGCGGGCGCGTGGTTAGCCGAGCTGGGCGAGTAGGTCGCCTACCTGAGGGCTGAGCTGCAGCTGCTTGACTCTATGCGGACGGAATCTATTCTAATGAAGTATATCACTAGATGCACCAAGTTCTGATTCACATTACTATACAATTGAATTATAAGCAATACTAAATAATATTCTGTCTTTGTAGGTTTTGGAGGTTCTCTTATTCTGTTCAAACGGAGGGAAGAGAACAAGCAAGAAACAAGGACGGTAAGAAATTTCGAGACGGATTTTTTCGTGAGTCATCGCGTGAAGATACCATGCAAGATGTTTTGAATTGGCTGCTAGTGTCATCTGACCCATTCATTACAAATCTAAGGCAACTACCTCCGAAGAAATATAAACAGTGTCCCCAGAAGCTAATTATGCGCTATTAGCTGGAACAAATACACCTGCTGAGTCACAACATCTTTATCCGGCTTCGGATTGAAATATTTTTTGTATTTTCTCGAAATAAATACTTTATTCACTATATTACGAGGGGGAATTACTTGTTCAAAAATTTCCCAATACATTTTTAATGTTTTATAGCAGCCGCTCCGCAAACATATGTTGAGTCCTTTATGTATTATATAAATATGTGTATATATTCTTGAGTTTGGATATTGGATTCGTAATTAGCGACCCCAAAAACATGAAGAAAGTAGAGTTTCGATCGAATTTATTGGAAAATTCTTGATCCAACCGGCCATATTGGAGCCGCCATTTTGTTTTTTGAAATTTTGATTTCGGATTCGTAATCAGCGACCCCAAAAACATAAAGATAGTAGAATTTCGATCGAATTTATTGTAAAATTCTTGATCCAACCGGCCATATTGGAGCCGTCATTTTGTTTTTTGAAATTTTGATTTCGGATTCGTAATCAACGACCCCAAAAACGTAAAGATAGTAGAATTTCGATCAAATTTATTGGAAAATTCTTGATCCAACCGGCCATATTGGAGCCGCCATTTTGTTTTTTGAAATTTTGATTTCGGATTCGTAATCAGCGACCCCAAAAACGATAGTATACCAAATTTGGCAAAGTTCCGATAATCCCCTGATTAATGGTCACGAATTCGTGAAAATGCGCCACTGTGCGACGCCTACTACGATAAGTAAGCTCCACTGAAAGTATACGCTACGCTCATGACTCCGACAGCGCCGCCCTGCCGGTCACTCTTTGAATCGGTGAGGTTACGGAAACTAATATTCCGTATAGAAATACATGTACTTATGCGGAACTACTTGTTTTCTTAAATAACGTTTTTCGCATTTGTAACCAGTATACGATCTCAAAATAATGGTTGTTCTCGTTAGAACTGGGTTTTAGGAGGTCATATTAGATATATTTCGTGAAAAAAGTATATCGTAAGGGCAAAAATTACTTAAATCATGACACGTATCCGATGTACGGGAGAAAATCTGCAATGACGGATGTCACCGATTACTCGGTACCGTCTTCAGGGAAACACCAGGTGCAAAAACAAAAAAACAAAAAAAAAGGAATGAACATTGTTATCAAGTAACAATTGAGGTAAGACAGGGTTAAAACAAAATAAAAAATAACCTTAAAAACAAGTAAGTTGTTTGGGCACAATAATCGCCAAACTCGTCAAGTTTTTTTTATTCCTGTCTTACCTCAATTGTTACTTGATAACAATTTTCATTCTTTTTTTTCGCTTTCTGCACGCGGCGTTTCCCTTATGACTGTACCGAGTAATCGGCGATATCCGTCATAAGAGATCTCCACCCGTACATCGGATACGTGTGAAGACATCAATAATTTTTGGCCTTTCGATATACTTTTTTTACGAAATATATCTACTATCACCTCCTGAAACCCGCTTTTAACGATAACAACCATTATTTTGAGATCGTATACTGGTACAAATGATAAAAATGTTATTCAAGAAAACAAGTTGTTCCATATGATTACGTGTATTTCTACACGGAATATTAGTTTCTGTAACCTCATCGTTTAAACAGAAATCCGAGAGATGGCGCTGCCGCTCCGCGCCAGAGTCATGAGCGTAGCGTA
>JAEUYN010002292.1:0-25036 GCA_018257835.1 Euura lappo
GAGTGCACAACGGATTGTAGTGCAACTTCAAAACGTCGTGTTAAACTTGACTAAATTATCTTGTCAATTCCCTGCTCAGTCTGCGTGCAAAATCTTCAAGGATATACTGAAATATGTGAATAACTCTTCATTTACACACCTATCTAAACTCTCTATCCACAGAAAACTGCTCCACATCCCATATCCTTCACACATAAGGTCTAGACCTCGGATAGACTATCACTAGTAGAAACCCCCGGATCTTCGGAGAAGGGATTAAACGAACGTGGTACGTTGATTCCGAGTCCTCTCGTTTGAGAGCAGGTAGAATTTCCTTCCTCAGTAACATCACGAGTCTTACATTGCACAAACTCCTTAGAGCAGGATAATAGGATTGATAGGAAGTAGATAAAACCACAATTTAGATAAATCAATAGAATAACTTCAACAGCAAAGACGTGGAGATCGAGAGACAGGAGTGCGAGCATCATCCAAGGCAGACGGGATCGAGGCGAAAATCACCACCGTTGGTTTCCAAAAGTCGTTGCTATTCAATTCGTCGACCTTAAGTAGCCCTAAGTTAACTAGTTTCAAGCCGTGGACAAAATAATGTGAACTTCTTCAATACTTTAGACATCAGTCGAGGCTGATTGGCGCCCAAGAACCCGGAGAAAAGAGAGGAGGAGATGTAGACGCACGTCGGAGAGAGTAGTGTGTTACACCATAGTAAAATAACTCCTGCGTCTATTGAAAAAAAACTCTAAAAACTGACTAACTTCGTCATTTCTTGCAAGATGAAAAAGTTCCATGCTCATTTGATAAAGTCATCATTTATGAACAATTTGAGACCAAAATGACCTGGATCGGTCTAATGCAACGGTGCTGCTGATTCTCTGCACGAATTACCGACTAATCTTGTATTCTTCTATATCTGGCGTAACTTCTATTAGCTGAAAGTAATACCTCGTGTCAAATATGGATAATTAGTGCTGAATCCTCCTCGAACATCACGATTTTTTTCATGTTTTTTTTTCCAACTCTCCAATTGGAAGAAAAAAAAAAGCAATTAGCGAAAAATAAACCACTCCACACGTTGGAGTGAAAATGTTGACTCTTTGCGAAAAAATTGTGAGTTTCATTCGAATCACTTCGAAGCGTAGAGTGAATATATCACTAAAAAAAAAAATTAAAATCAAGAGAGGCATTAACTAATGTATAGACTATTATGGGCGTCGAATAACGGGATGAGCTCGTGCAAAGGAGATTAAAACGATAATCAAAGTGTCATAAAATGTTTGACTGACCGTTTTCAAACCATCAAAATAGTCCGTTTTTAATGCTTCGGTGAATGTTTCTGACACGATACTTCGTGTACATTGCATTAAAATTTAAAACTCATCAATATGCATTCATTACAAGATAAAAAAGACGATAACGCCCCCGTATCGGAGTTTCCGGAAGTGCGTTCGAGTATATAAGCTCGGCAATAGTCGGGAAACTGCAGACATTACAACAAAATGGACATCAAATTAAGTATCCTTCTGTTTCTTACGACTCTGGCGGGAAGTTCTCTGGCCATGAAAACTGGATCCTCTGCAGCAGGGAGTGAGAACGGGGAAACTTTGAGAAAACTTAAACTCGCCGAAGACACGCTACGCGAGGGTTTAGCAAACGCTGCTACATTGATCAACGGTGAAGTCCGTGCCATCCTGAGTGACAAATCTAAAGGATTCCCTACCAACTCTACAAGGGCTGAGTCAAGAGCGATGGCCGCCGAAACAGAGTCGTTGGCTGCGTGTTTGCGTGGAATTCCACTGACTGTGCAGGCGATTGCAATCCTACAGACCAAATTGGACGTTCGAGCTACTACAAATAATCTGAATCACACACTGCAGAAGCTTCATGGAGTTATTTGGTCTGCAATAAAGGCGGTTCGCAACGCTAAGAATTATACGCAAGCACATAATGCACTCGTGAACTTTTCCCCTGCAAACATTCACGCAACTGATGCTGTTATTGACGCGGTGTTCAATCCGATGCTCCACGGGGCCGTAGTTATTCTTGAACGTATAAACAACTGATTGACGAATGTATGTGTCAAAAATTTTGTAGAGTTATGTGAAAAATATTGTAAACCAGCTGATTTTAATAAAAATTTGAACCGTTACCTGTATTATTAATTATTTATGAATTGAATAAATGGAAATCCTGGAAGATTTTTCAATTCTAAAAGTCATGAAATTTGAAGGAATAAGGGTTTACGAAATAGATAATCAATTCAATAAAAGAGATCATAAATCAATGAATCTATATTTTTTCTTTTCTTTTCTTCCGTTTGGTTCGTAATTGATTCATATATCTGAATAAAAAATTTATTATCCTAACTCATCGATTCTAAATTCAGTCATTCATTCACAGATAAAGAAAATTAATTTTTGTTTTTTTAAATTATTATTAATAAATATATTAATAATGTTTGTGAAATTGTTATTTCTCTTTTTCTTTTTTTAATTATTTGATTAAACTCTATCAGATTCGATGAATCTCGGTCAAATTCTATCGAATTCTACCATGATTTTGTCTTCATCAAATCAATTTGAATCTTATCAAAATCGATCGGACTTCATGAGATAATATAAAATTATGTTCATCAGACCTAATGAAATTTTATTGAATCCCTATGGGAGAGGCTCGTTCGGACACATCTGGATCAGACACAATCATTATCGGACACAAAATAAATATTAACATTCGGGTCACTAGGCACGATATTTTCACTAGATATGCTGGGTTGCCGGACCCGTGCGCTTCGGTAATGAAAAACTATCCCTCTAACCAAATCTATGCAGTTGTATACTCGACTTAGCCAAAATATGTCGGCAAAATTTGACATTTCAGACATTTGAGGATTACGCCAAGGAACCCGTGTCATCAAAATGACCGATTTATTCAATTTCACTTTGTTGACAGTCACCGAAATGACCAGGTGTCATCAAAGTGCGATCCGGATGTGTCCGATCTGAAATTGTCCGAAAGAAAATGTGTCCGAACGGGCTTCTCCCATAGGGATTCCATAAAATTGCATTAGGTCTGATGAACATAATTTTATATTATCTCATGAAGTCCGATCGATTTTGATAAGATTCAGATTGATTTGATGAAGACAAAATCATGGTAGAATTCGATAGAATTTGACCGAGTTTCATCGAATCTGATCGAGTTTAATCAAATCATTAAAAGAAGAAGAGGAGAGATAACAATTTCACAAACACATTTTATAAAAATTATACACAAAATTCTAGAAACAATTTTTTTTGTTAATAATTTAGAAAAACAAAAATTAATTTTCTTGATCTATGAATGAATGAATTTAGAATCGATGAGTCAGGATAATAAATTTTTTATTTAGATATATGAAACAATTACGGACGAAACGGAAGAAACGAAAAGAAAAAATATAGATTAATTGATTTATATATGATCTCTTTCATTGAATTTATTATCTATTTCGTCTATCACTATTCCTTAAAATTTCATGACTTTTGATATCAAAAAATCTTTCAGGTTTCCATTTATTCAATTTATAAATAATTAATACAGGTAAAGGTTCAAATTTTTATTAAAATCAGCTGGTTTACGATATTTTTCACATAATTCTACAAAATTTTTTACACACAAATTCGTCAATCAGTTGTTACGTTCAATAAATCTTTGAAATTTCTTTCATATTTTAAATTCAATCAGAACACCATTGCACCAAAACTTGAATCACTAGGTTCGGAACAAGTTAGAGGGATGTGCGATTCCCAGAGGCGGCTTGAAGAGCGAATAAACCAGAACCGATTCCATTCTTACACACCTAAGAGGATTCGCAGTAAGCTGAACGTGTGGATGACTCCGGAGTCTAGAGCTCGACGTGTCCTGTCGTGAGCAGTCGCGATCTGAGATGAATACTTATCGAAGTCGGCTGGAGATTTAGCTTTGAAAATCATCTGCAGCAGGTAATCAATTTGGGCGAAAGTCGCCACCATCGAATACTGTAATTCATAAGCTGCTTGAGATTCGGCATCTTTAGCTTTTTTCGGAATAACTGCGGCCCAATTGAGAATCGGATTGAACACCGCGTTAATAACAGCCTTAGTTGCGTGCATGTTCGAAACGGTAAAGGTCACGAATGCATCTAGTGTTTTCGCATAATCAAAACCGTTGCGAACCGTCTTTATTGCCGTCCAAATATCTCCATGAAGCTTCTGCAGTGCGTCATTCAGATTATTTGTAGTAACTCGAACGTCCAATTTGGTCTGTAGGATTGCAAGCGCCTGCACAGTCAGTGGAATTCCACGCAAATACGCATCCAACGACTTTTTTTCGGCGGCCTTCGCTCTTGACTCAGCCCTTGTAGAGTTGATAGCGAGTCCTTGAGATTTGTCACTCTGGATGGCACGGACTTCACCGTTGATACATTCAGCAATCTCTGCTAAGTCCTGGCGTAGCGTGTCTTCGGCGAGTTTAAGTTTTTTCAAAGTTTCCCCGTTCTTACTCCCTGCTGCAGAGGATCCAGCTTGCATGGCAAGAGAACTTCTCGCCAGAGTCGTAAGAAACAGAAGGATACTCAGTTTGATGTCCATTTTGTTGTAATGTCTGCAGTTTCCCGACTATTGTCGAGCTTATATACTCGAATGCACTTCCGGAAACTCCGATACGTGGGCGTTATCGTCTCTTTTATCTTGTAATAAAAGCATATTGATGAGTTCTAAATTTTAATGCAATGTACACGAACTATCGTGTCAGAAACATTCACCGAAGCATTAAAAACGGACTATTTTGATCGTTTAAAAACGGTCAGTAATAGTATATTGTGCACCAAGGGAGCGAAAACGTCTAATGCGACCGTGGTGCACACGATATTTTATTCCGTACATGAACGGAAGCCGATTTCGCGGGCAGATCCGTGCTTACATTTTAGGTTATGTGACGTAACTACAATGAAGAATTTATCTCCCACGGTCTTTTGGTCGGTACGGCAGAGCAAACTAACAGATAGATTCTTTATTCACTGTCTTCACTCCCACAGCGGGAGTAGGAACTTCTCGGTCGGTAAAACCGCTCTTTGGCCCCGGAAAATAGATAGCGAAATCGGCCTTACCGGTCATGTATGGAATGAAACATTTTATGCGACGTTGATTATCGTTTCAATCTCCTAATTGCACGAGCTCATCCCGTTATTCGACGCCCATAATCGCCTATACATTAGTTAATGCCGCTCTTAATTTTTTTTTTATTCATATATTCACTCTACGCTTGGAAGTGATTCGGATGAAACTCACAATTTTTTCGCAAAGAGTCAACATTTTCACTCCAACGTATGGAGTGCTCTATTTGGGAGAGGCCCGTTCGGACACATCTGGATCGGACACAATCATTATCGGACACAAAATAATAAACCTGCATTATCGGACACATTTTTTTTCGGACACATTTTCTTTCGGACTCTTTCAGATCGGACACAAGATAAATATTATTATAAGTCGAGTTTACAACTGCATAATTTTGGCTAGAGGGATAGTTTTTCGTTACCCCCGGAATCGTGCGCGAAGCGCACGGGTCCTGCAACACAGCATATCTAGTGAAATATCGTGCCTACGGACCCAAATTTATGTGTCCGATCCGGATGTGTCCGAAAATAAATGTGTCCGATCTGAATGTGTCCGAAAAAAAATGTGTCCGATAATGCAGGTTTATTATTTTGTGTCCGACAATGATTGTGTCCGATCCAGATGTGTCCGAACGGGGTCTAATCGTTCGAGGAGGATCTAACACTAATTATCCATATTTGACATGAGGTATTACTTTCAGCTAATATAAGTTACGCTACATATAGGAGAATACAAGATGATTGTTTATTTTTCGCTAATTTCTTTTTTTTTCTTCCAATTGGAGAGTTGGAAAAAAAATACATGAAAAAAATAATGATGTTCGAGGAGGATCTAACACTAATTATCCATATTTGACATGAGGTATTACTTTCAGCTAATATAAGTTACGCCACATATAGGAGAATACAAGATTAGTCGGTTCGTGCAGGGAATCAGCACTGAGCAGAACCGTTGCATTGGACCGATCCAGGTCATTTTGGTCTCAAATTGTTCACAAATGTCGACTTTATTAAATGAGCATGTAACTTTTTCATCTTGCAAGAAATGACAAAGTTAGTCAGTTTTTTAAGTTTTTTTTTTCAATACACGCGGGAGTTATTTCACTATGGATGGTTGCTGAAACATTTTCCTATGTCACACCGGATTTTCTTATTAAGAACATGCTGGAGTCAGGCTTTACCGACCGTACCCGGCTTTCACTTGTTTTCACTGATAACAAAGCCTACGCGTCACGAACGCGAAAAAGAATCAGTTAGCGCAGTTCTATATTGAATTCCGAAGATTTATATTGCAAAACTTCTTTATTTCATGCACTAATCGAGACAGGAAATGGTTTTCTGCAATTGTCGATATCGACAATTATCATTTTGTGCAGAAAACCATTTCCTGTCTCGATTAGTGCATGAAATAAAGAAGTTTTGCAATATAAATCTTCGGAATTCAATATATGTAGAATTGTGCTATTGATTCCTTTTCCGCGTTCGTGACGCGTAGGCTTTGCTATCAGTGAAAACAAGTGAAAACCGGGTACGGTCGGTAAAGCCTGACTCCAGCATGCTCTTAAGGAGGTACCTCCACGACAGTCTCAATAACAGTGTAGTCCAAGTTCATGTCATGTCAGTGTGCATAAGTTCGAATAATTTCATCCTCAAAACTTATCAGTTACTTCAAAACGCGTCATATTAGCAATGAAGTGATTGAAATCATGAATAATATTTGTGAATGACCAGAAAGCAGGACTATTCTTCAATCTTCCAGACAACAGTTTTGGTTAGGACGGTCCGCGCTCTGGCATTTGGATAGGTTAACGTGAAAGTAATCAGATGCGCATGCGTGAGGCAAGACCGACTGTGAGATGGAAGGAGACAGCAAACAGTCGGTCTTGCTTCAAATCGACGATATTTCATTATATGTAATTCTTCGTCGAGGATCAACGCTGCGGCAGCTCTACACTTCGGCACTCTCCGACAATCTCCGTCACGGCTACACGCCTACGAACGTGCAAGCTACCTGGCCTAGGATAAAGAGGTTAGAGATAGCCAGTGTTTCCCGATCACCCGAAACTCTCGACGCAGTCCAGCTGCCGGCGTATAGGGACGAGCTCACACAAATCCTCCAGCCAGCTGATCTGATCAGCTCCATGGAGTTAGGCCGCTAACGCTGAGGATGTCTCCGAGACCGGTGTTTTGAGCCGAGTGGAGGCCACTACTCGACTTCCTGGCTCGGTGACCGAGGTTATAAAGCCTGCAGACCCGTAACACCTACTGTTTCAGCTACCGCATCGTCGTCAGGAACCCCCTAGACGATACGTCTCCGAACTCTGAGGGCTCGCTCGTGATCAGGACTGAAAGATGCCCAGCACGACTGGTGGAGGCGGCCTGCGATACGAACACATCTACCGCCTACCGCCAGAGTCCGGCTAAGGGAAGGTCACGTGGATTCCCTCCGGACAGACTCAGAGCATCGGCAGCAGCAGATCGGTATAGCCCTAGCGAGCTACCACGCGAGAGGAACCACGATCGTGACGTCAGAGGAACCGAGGATTGCCGAACGTCCAGATTTGCATAAGAGGGGTGATCGTTGACCTATCACCGCTAAGTGGCTGTTCCGAACCTTGACTTCGTACGGCTGAGCCATGAGTGACACGAATTGTCTATAAATCAGGGAGAGCAACGAGACTCGGTCTCTTCTACGCTTCGCTGTGCTCCCGAAAGGACGTCTCCAGCTACGCTACGATCACCTATAGATAATTCCTCCTCTTGCTCACCTCATCCCTCTGTCGTTTCTGTAAATTCACTTTCTATACCATCTCGCTACCGTACATCTTTCCTACCACTATTTTCCTTCCGTTAGATTTTATTAAGTAACTTAGAGTCACCTTTTGCATTTAAACTTAGAGTCAGTGTATTTCACACGCCTGTATTTAAGGTAAGGCTTCCGCCTATTTATGTAAAGTTACGAGGTCGTTCTACCGTTCTATCGTTCAGGTTTATAATCTGATGATCTATCGCTCAGTTTCTGTTTAATACCTACCGTATGGCTCTTATATCGTTCTACCGTCTGTAGGCGAATCTTTGTTTGAGAATCACGGTCTCGTCGGTGCTGCGCTTGCGACCGCGATCCCGTGCGATTCCATTTACGTTACGTTTCTGTTCTTTACTGATACGTTTACGTTACGCTATACGTTTGAGCAGTCTTTACTGAACGACCTCGCAACTGAATCGCTTTTCGTGATATTTCTTGATATTTGAGTGTTTATCTGTATGGTAATTTACGATTTACGCATGCCATTGCATGCGATTTACGATTGAGTTTCCCTGAGGTAGTTTCCCTTGCGTAGAAGCAGCCGCGGAACTAGTTTATTGATTATTTATTGTTTCTTTGATTTCTTTGCCTATCGTTACGTCTACGCTACCTTCCGTATATATGTCTTTTTGATAATTTCCGTAGCGATGATTGTAGCGATTTGTACTCCGCGTTATTTTTAGTATTGTAACTTTTAAGTAATTCTTTGTGAATATTTTATTGACTTTCTGCTCTCGTTTCGCCTATCGTACAGACCCCGTATCTACATCTTTCTATCGTAATTAACGCATCGCATTTTGCTTATGAGTACGACGTCGCTTTGTGACGCTTACCTTTAAGTCCGTATCTTTTATTATATCGAGTTTGCGACTTTACCTCCTTCCGTTGATTCTGCCTTGTTCTGTACGATGCGCTTACGTTTTGCTATTTTTATGTAATAATTCTCTTACGTATTCTTGTGAATTTTCTCGCTTATGACTGATTTCTGTGATCATTTATTGTGAAACTGGATTGCTATTGCTTTACTTCAATATAGTAGGCTCCGCCTACCGTTAAACTACTTACCCACGTGTCATTTACTGGAGAACCTACCCACTCTACCATACGTTTTGAGTGAACTGCAGTTTAGCCGAGCAGTGCTTCTATCTCTCGTTAGCGAACCTACCGTTTGCTGAATCTCGTTTGTTTAGTTTGCTTGTTGAGTAACCTACCGTACGGCGGTCCATTCGGTACCTGGCGCCCAACTCTTTTAGTTTGATACGTTAATTGGTAAAGAAGCTTTCTTATTGTAAACGGTGGACTGTTTTCTCCAGTCTCAGTCACTTTTACCGTTACAGCAGGATTCATGTTTTTTTTTTTTTTTTTTCAAGTTGCTACAAGCTAGTCCTTATCCCGTTGAGGGCAGGAAATAGTTGTACAATTAATTTTATCACTCTATGTATGTGGCCATACTTATTGTCAAGTTGTCAACTCCAACTGAGCACCCCGTACACAATAGATCTGAGGCCTGGCATTTTTGACCTGCAGAGTACATTTCAGTAATTCTTAGTTCGTGTACCAGTTTTCAATCGAATTCGATTATTCATGATCTGGTATTGTGAATATTATACTCAGAGAAATTCTGAGTTATTTTCCATATTCGCTTAAAGAAGCAGCTAGTATTTCAATTTCGAGCTTTTATCAATCAACTCCAGAAGTCATTTCGTTCGTGAAAACGAAGAAGTTAGATTCTCAGCCTAAATTCTAGGCGTGTAATCTGTACATAGGTTTTAATATAAAGAGCCAACTGAGTATTTTGTACTCTTCTTTACTTGGGGGACAAGCTCATCTTGTTTGAGCTCTACGGCAACCAATACAAGGTTACTAGAGAAAATCTGGATTAGTCGGCTATCCTCAAGTACAAGGACTTGAGCAGATTCTTCACATTTATGGTGAATCTGTTACTATTGTCTAGTTTGGACCCAGGAAACTTCACATTGCTTTGTGCTCATCTAGTGTCTGCATAATGGTCCAAACTTCAATAATCTTCCTCCACTTGACTGCTGGTAAAGTACACTTAGTATAGGGTAATTCCGGGAGAGATGAACCACTTAAGGGAAATGATTTTTTAACTAATTACGTATTTGATAAAAAAAAATTTCTCTTTCACGAAGTTACTGTATGAAGCCTTGGTAATAGTTAAGCACAAAAACTTAATTTTTTTTTCATCTTAATCCTGTTGAAAAACACGATTTCCGAACATACTTTTGTCGGCCATCTCACCCTAGGGGTATGGGTGAGATGCCCCGGGGGGTGTGGGTGAGATGCCCAACGCGGAAAAGATGATCTGCTCAAGTAATTGAACATTCTATAAATGGAAAATTGTTTCATTGACGCTCGAATCGACGTGCCTTGGCTTTTGCGCCACGCTTTTTGAATTCTCACACATTCAATCGTCTAATATTGTACATATACGGACTTTCTTCATTTTTTTTCTATTCTGACACAGTGCTCAAGACAATCACTTGAATTGATCCTCTCTAGACCAATTCCACCGTTTGTAGACTCAGGCGAATGGGCACCTAAGCTAAAAATCCAGTGTTTTTCAATTGTTTATATATCTGGGGCATCTCTCCCGATTGGGGGTGAGATGGCCTTTTTGCAGTTAATTCCGTTCCCGTGTGTATTTTGGAGCCAATTTTGATGGTACATAAACTTCAACTATTTACAGGAATGTACCCATGCTCTTAGTCCACTTTGCACATTGATAAATAGTTGGGCATTATGCATGAATAATAGCCAAAGTTACAGCAGCTAAAAGATTTCAAGTTCTGATCAGTTAAGGCCAATTATCGTGAAAACGAATTCATTTTTTCGTGCGTTTTTGCATTCCTTCTGTTATTTTGGATACAAACAACAATTGAAAAAATCAGTGCCACTACATGACCAATAGTTTATCAAATATCGAATTTCGGCCATCTCTCCCAGTGGTTCATCTCTCCCGGAATTACCCTACATATACCTATCAGCCTGTTTACCAACAACTTTACATTAGCTTCTGACCATATGTGCACAGAGGTTTCACCAAAGTGATATTTCACTTCAATTAGCTACCTATCAGGGTGACTATATACTCTTGGATCATGCTTGATATCCAAGTTTTTTGGTTAATAAGACGAAAATTGACCACGGCGTAGCACCGAGACGAGCTGCGAAGCCTTTTATAAGTCTACCGTCGTCCTTTTCAAGTTCGAATCTGTTCACATATCCTCTACAGATCATTATCTACTCCTCAGCTGGTCTTTGGAAAATATAGTAACTTTCCATACGTTTTAAGGCCTTATTGGGTACCTACGGCTGAGAATTGAGGTTATCGAGGGACTAAAAATCGTTTTACTGGTTTTTGAGGATCATTTCCTCAAGTTACGGGTGATAAAATCGACATACCACCTGAGTTTTCGCGCTTCTGAGGGTCTCGCGTCTCCGGACTTTGCACTGATAATCCCTCAGTCCGTTGAGATAGCTGTTCTCCTTGTCGTTTGCACTTATAATCGGCTTACGCGATGCGCTTAAGGCTTTCTTACGAGGCGCCATTTTGAGATGTAGAATTAAAGGGACCGTTCGGCCCACTGTTGGAATGCACCGGTGGTTGGGCCCGGTGGCTCGGTGGGACCGCGGTCGTATTATTCCTGCAATTGTATCGATACGAAAGCCGGTGACTCGCGGAGTTGATGCAGCTTTGTTACCGACTGAGGGACAAACAGGTACCGATTATTTGACTATTGAAATCGGCACCGTTTTCTCATGTAATAGTTAAAACTCCCCAATCAGAGACAATGAAAATTAATCTACTATTTTTCGTGACAAACTACTAACTACGTGGGAAATTGAAATGTTCAGATTTTTGCTTTGATCCGTTCAGTTTCAATTTCCGAATTATCTGATCATCATATCGCTGCCTCCTAGCAAGAAGATCCTTATTCAGAAAAGCTGGGAATAAGTTCCCTATTCGCGACGAAAAGCAATACGATCCTTATTCAGATTCAATTTCAACAAGATCCTTATTCGAGCGCTGCTGAAAAAGTCAGGTTGGCACCACTGCTTCGAATTGAAAAGACGCATGTTTCGAACCGGGATAAACCCCCCCAGGACATTTTTTTTCCTATCTTCAGCTTAGGATTGAAATTCGTATAATCCGAAGGATTTTTTTTTAACGGCTGATCGAGAATCTCGGGTCAGTTTTGCAAATTAAAAAATATGTGATCCAATCAGCTGAGAATAAATCAGTTTTAATCAGACCTTCGAAACTTCAGACTTTGATTCTTGAGGAATGAAATTTACAAATCGTGGTGATTTGAATGAAATTGATATAAAATATCTTGAAATTTCATGTTTGTGTCTTAATATTGAATGAACAAGCCGAGTTTTCAATCAATGTATCTCAATATTGATACGGTTCCATTAAATTTATGCAACTGTTTTGGAGATTCGACACATATTGGGGTTCTTTTTTACTTTCCAGTGAGAAACGGTGTTCCAGTCAATTATCAACCGTCCATTCGATTAAAATCCTAACATTTTCATTTTTTGGTTCCTCATGCAATATTTTGTGATCCGATTCGGCGATTATTGTGCCATTGGAAACCCATTTTTGAATGAAAGTATATTCCATGCCAAATCGACCTGGGTTTGACCCTTGATCTCTCGGATTTGGTCCGCGATTTTTTATATGATTGTTCTCACTTTGAAAGGGACGCGGTTTTTTTTTTTTGTTTTCGCCACGAGACGTATTGTATAAAATTTTTTAAAATGGTCATATTGATCGACATGATTGACAGACGATTTTTCAGAATTTTTTCATATTTTTAAATCATGTCGATCAATATGACCATTTTAAAAAATTTTTTCTACCACACATGCATTAAAAACTCGTGTTTTTTGCCCTCCTTAACAGGATGGAAGCCACAGTTTTCTGACCGGGGCAATAAACCGGGATAAAAACTTGTCAAGCGGGATAAAAACTTGTCAAGAGGGATAAAAACTTTGGCAGCAGGGATAAAAACCTCTCGTAACCATGGTAACGATGAAATAAACTAAGAAAGTGCTGCCCCCAGTGGAGAACACCGTTCTCGTGTTTCTAACCTCACTTTCTCTCGTTTTTAATGCATATGTGGTAGAAAATAACATATGTGCCATGGGAAGGAAGCAGGCGTTTTGTCTCGCGCATTTTGCAGAACTCGTTTTCACTCTCGGGCGCCTTCGGCGCCCTCGAATTGCAACTCGTTCTGCAAAATCCGCGCTCGCCAAAAATCGCCTGCTTCCTTCCCGTGGTGCATAATATACTAATACAATACGTCTCGTGGTGAAAACAGAAAACAAAAAAATTAGATTTTTCGCAATATTTTTTTTCTTCTAATAAAGGCTTTGTCAACCTCTATCAATTAATAAGAAAATCCGGTGTGACATAGGAAAATCTTTCAGCAACCATCCATAGTGAAATAACTCCCGCGTCTATTGTAAAAAAAAACTGACTAACTTTGTCACTTCTTGCAAGATGAAAAAGTTCCATGCTCATTTGATAAAGTCATCATTTATGAACAATTTGAGACCAAAATGACCTGGATCGGTCCAATGCAACGGTGCTGCTGATTCCCTGCACGAATTACCGAATAATCTTGGATTCTTCTATATGTGGCGTAACTTTTATTAGCTGAAAGTAATACCTCATGTCAAATGTGGATAATTAGTGTTGAATCCTCCTCGAACATCATGATTTTTCAACACGCCGTGCGGAAATATACGCACGTTTGTGATGAAAAACTTTGTTCGGTACACGTGAAGCTCTAGTTACAAAATGTACTATTTTTCATGTATTTTTTTCCAACTCTCCAATTGAAAGAATAAAAAAGAAATTAGCGAAAAATAAACAAATCCACACGTTGGAGTCATAACGTTAATCCTCACTATGATCCGTGTTCACTATTTGGCACGATCACTCCGATTAAACTAATATTAAACGAGTTTCGTTACTATCACTTGAGGTTTAACCACTTATCGATATTCATGAAATTTTTTACTTTGATAGCACTCGTACTGATAGAAAATTTTATTTTTGTTGAGAAAGACTCTCTCAGGGCTTCGATAAGGTACCTAGATCAATTAACACCTGCTCTCGTGGTTTTTGTGCAATGAGGTAACGAATTACCTCAAGGAAAGGAATTTTCTACCTGAGCTAATAACGAGAGGACTCAGTGTCGAAGCTACGGCGTTGGTGCTTCCCTTTCTCGAAAGTCCGGGCGTTACTACCAACCGCACTCTTCGCTGAGGACTAATAGTATATTATGCGGCATGCGCGTAAAGTGACTGTTTACAAGCGAGGTTAGGTTTTTCGTACGAGCCGCTGTTTTGCCCGGCGAGCCAAAGGCGAGCCTCAGGCAAAGCCAGCGGCGAGTACGAAAAACATAACCTCGCTCGAACAGTCACTTTACGCGCAAGCATGATACGATATTTTTTACGGCAGAGGTATGATAAGTCACTTTGACGCCAGTTAAGGTCCGCTTCGAACTCCGCGTCCACCATGACACATAATCCGTTTGCCGAGTCGACTGCTAGCTCGAGCAGCAGTACTGCGCAGGCGCAGTCCGACCTCGACTTGTAAAGTACTTTACAGGTCGAGGTGAACTACGTTATAAAGACTTTATGTGTCGAGGTGGAATACAGCCGTATAAAGCGCCACTTGACGGGCCGAAAACAGGCGTCATAAAGTGACTTTATCATGCCTCTGCCGTAAAAACCAATTTTTCAGAGGATATTTCAGGAACGGAGCAATTAACTGAGGAGTGAATGTTGTGTAGGTGTAAATGATTAGCAGTTAGACAGATTTATATTGATAGTGAAGATGATGCGCAAGCAAAAGAACAGAAAATAGTGTAAAAGACGTTTGGTTAATTAAATTTGAGTTTGATAATAACAAACTAAAAAGAAATGTTAGCGACTGTGTAAGTGGTAAAGCTTATGATATTGAATTAAAGTTTTTTTCCAATTAGGAAGGCTGTCGCCTTAAATGAAATTTTTTAAAAAGTTTTCTACGTCAGAAAATCGATTCTAAATTCGTAAATTCGTGGACTGCTCCCCAAAGGGACTGACCGAAGTTGATACGCGAAAAATCGGCACGACTGATTGCGACATCAAGCCGGACCGGAGTGACTCTCATCGCGTTCTGATTTACCATTACGGCTCGGTTTTCGCACTACTTCTCGGTGCGCGTAGTCACATTTCTTCAAATTTTAGGAGAGGGGACTGACCCACGAACTCCTCAGTTTTTCTATATGACGCGCATTGATACTATTTACATTTGTCTGTTCTCTTCTATCCGTGTTAATCTCCTTTCATTTGTAAGTGTCACATGTATGGTCTGGTTGAGTTGTATGTACAAGAAGTATCCTTAATTCTAATATAACAAGCTGTTTTGAGTTTACGTGTGTGTGTTAAACAAAATTGTGTGTGTGTAAATGTTGTCACCAGAGCCGCGATGTTTCGATGTGTCAGTTTGTCTTCTAACGAGTGTGTGTGTGTGTGTGTGTGTATGAGATTTTGATTCTAAGTTCGGATACTGATTATTGAATTTTCTGATTTTAAATTCGAACGTGATATATTGATAAGTGAGTTGTTGAATACATTACAGAGTGAAAATGTTGACTCTTTGCGAAAAAATTGTGAGTTTCATCCGAATCACTGCCAAGCGTAGAGTAAATAGGGTCTTTTCGTCGATGCGCACCATGTAGACGCCTGGGTATATGCAACTGACATGACATTAATTGTTGCTGGATAAACATGATTGGTCACCAACAATCAGTGTCTTCTCAGTTGCATATACCCAGGCGTCTACATGGTGCGCATCGACGAAAAGACCCGGTATATCACTAGAAAAAAAAAATTAAGACAGGCATTAACTAATGCATAGGCGATTATGGGCGTCGAATAACGGGATGAGCTCGCGCAAAGGAGATTAAAACGATAATCAACGTGGCATAAAATGTTTGACTGACCGTTTTTAAACCATCAAAATGGTCCGTTTTTAATGCTTCGGTGAATGTTTCTGACACGATACTTCGTGTACATTGCATTAAAATTTAAAACTCATCAGTATGCCTTTATTACAAGATAAAAGAGACGATAACGCCCACGTATCGGAGTTTCCGGAAGTGCATTCGAGTATATAAGCTCGGCAATAGTCGGGAAACTGCAGACATTAGTAGAGGGGATGTGGGGGTTCTGGACCTAGATCCCCTTACCGACATGTTACCGACCGAGGGTTCGCATCCGTGCTACTTACCGACCGTGGGTAAGTTGCCCCACTGTTACCGACCGATGGTTCTATTTACCGGCAGTGGCCCCGGTGCCCCCTGTTATCGACCGATGGTTCTAGTTACCGATAGTGGGTTACCTCCGGCGCCTTCTGTTACCGACCGACGATCCGACAGATGGCGTCCCTAATTTTCCCTGAGAGATGGCGCTCCTAATTGTTCATTGCCCCGATGGCTTTTCTGGAAAATTTATTTCCCACGCGGGCGGCGGCAAAGATCAAAGGTTCTGTTTCCAAGAATTTTTTGAGGAAAATGTATTTCCCACGCGGGCGGCGGTAAAGATCAAAGGTTTTGTTTCCAAGAATTTTTTTCCCACGCGGGCGGCGGCAAAGATCAAAGGTTTTGAGAATTTTTTTCCCCCACACATGCGGCGGGGATCAAAGGTTTTGTCTCTGATTTCCTTTCCCACGGTGATATCAAAGGATTTTTCCAATTAACAACCTCAAGTCACACCTGCACGCGGCTTGAGTCAAAGGGGGGTGATATTTTCTCACCCCCACACCCCCGATCCGCGATGTATATAAATCCAGAGCTCCCTCGAGCAACCATCACACAAGTTTTCTGACTCCGAGTCGAGTGCATCAGCGCTGTGTCTCTGATCCAACGATTTCTCCAGAGCTACACGCTAAGAATCTCCACTGAAAAAAAGTTCTTCGACTACGAGACGTTGTGACTCGATTTCTCTGAAGCACTTGGGGACGCTGCAGATCTTCAGCAAAAGGTTCATGAATTCATATATCATTGATTATGCTGATTTATTTTTGTGTTAAATGAAATTTCATACTTTTATTTTTTCGACAGACAATGGATTTAACGATGCTTAACCAAACCACTCGTCTGGATGACTATCCGATGACTAAAAAGATGGCCGAACTCGAGATCGGCAAGAAGTATAGCATTACAGCTCTCAAACCAATGAGCACAAAATTCGGAGCAGGGATCTTGGCAACCATCGATGACGAATTCACCGTTTTCCTGCCAAACAGGATTGCAAAGTATCTGGAGGCGAATCCTGCTCAGTTGACGATGATGAGTGATGCGGCGAAACAGAGGGATCTCCAGTTGAACTATCTTGGCGGCTCTTTCAACAAATGCGAGTTCTTTTCGGAAAAGGTAGACTTTCACTGCTTTTCTCTTGAATTTGATATTATCGAAACAATATGTTCATTATTGTTTTTTTCAGTCCAAAGCAATGGATTTCGGTGGAATCAATCATGCCGGCTGCCTGAGCGACTTTTTACCAACAAAAAAGATGTCGGAGCTGGAGGTGAACAAGAAGTACGATGTGACGGGTATCAAAAGCGTCAAATCCAAATTCGGTTCGAGCATCCTGGTGGCGATAGAGTGGAAATTCACGGTATTTCTTCCCAAGAGAATCGCCAAAGTTCTCGAGCAGAACCTCGACCAACTGGCCGCCATGAGTGATGCAATTGCCGAGAAACGCCTACAGCTCCACTATCTCGGCGGGGAGTTTGATAGATTTGAATTTTGCGATAAAGCATCAGCCTAAAAATGTCTAATAGTTGTATTGAAGTAAGTTTATAAAATGTAATGGAGAGGGGTGAATAAAAAATTATTAATCATATATATTGAATACATTTTATTGATCCACACATTATTACACTCTAATTAATATTAACTTAAACTAATTTTCTCACAACACCGCTGATCGGGTTGTAGTCGACGATGCGATCGTGTATAATCAGGCAATAAGCCGAGGTATTTGATGGCATGCTGGCACTAGTTTCAAATTCCAAACGAATATCCACCGGGCCGCTTTTCAACGATTCGTTCTGCCTCGAGCAATCTATGGCCACGAGCGGGGCTTTGGCCAAAAATTTACCCCGCGAGAGCAGAGGTTCAGGTTCTTTGTCATAATACGCCGGTTGAAAGTTGGTGTACATATCATAGAGAATGGCATATTGATTGTTGGTAATATCGAGATTCATGCTAGCATAGGGATAGCACTGTGAGTTAAGATAAAGTTTCACATCTCTGATCCGGCAATGATCAAATTCGCTGGCGTTTTTCTTCGCATCATTCCGCCGTCCGGTCTGGAAGCCCAGTATTACATGTCTCGGTTTCTCCAGCTGCGTCGACGTTTTCACCACCCATATGTGTCTCGTTGTCTGTGGCAGCATCGGATACTCGTACATCTCCCAAGAGCGAAAACTCATAGATATGGCCGGATCCGCGGCGATGTAACTCAACAGCTTCAGCTTTTCATTATCCGCGAGTTTGATGTACGGTAGCAGCCATTCAATTTTTTCGATTGAAATTTTCACGTCCTCCGTCGCTGATTGTAGAATGGCATTCAAATCGGTGTTTGATCTCGTCAAAATCAACTCGTGTTTGGCGTTAACGATGATTCGGTTATAATCCTCGGCAAATCCAAGCAGGATATTCAGCGGTATTATGACGTCAAAGTATCCCGCGGCATTAGCTATTGCCATATCGTCGTCGCACAACCAACCGGTGTTGTCCAGGAAGTGCTGCTGTCCCGGCGTCAAAGATAGATATCCTTTCATAACACTGGTGATTCCAACGTTCACATTTTGATCGATCTCATGCCCATTCAATTCGTAGCGGATGGACGCAAACAGATGACCAATAGCCATATTAACCAGACTGGTGGTTGCGACAGCGGTTTTGCCATCAGCCTTTGTAATCCTGCCGTGAATGTGTAGCGAACTTTTGCCCGGCAATACACATGCATCTTGATTCTGAACAACGATTCGAATCTCATCGTTGTTCTTGAACGATGACGATGCATATGGCTGGTGTGCGTGTATCTCACAGTGGGCGATCGATTCATCGAACGCCACGGGGTTTTGAATTCTGATCATTTTCGCCATGGTATTATGCACAAAACACAACGAATTTTTATTTTCCAAAATCGCCACGAAGTCGAAGACCTAGACTCTGGAGAAACTGAGCGTTCAGACGTGTCACTCGAATCAGAGGAGCTCGATGACTGATGATGTTTGGACATGGTGTCGCGTTTATATATCCTGCGCCAGATCGTCTCGCCGTCTCGAAAACAACTCCCATTATCACGCAGATTTAATGTGTAACCGTATGGTTATAGTCTCCCCGCGAAAATTCACCCGCGTCCCGTCTTGATCAACTATCCGCAATTGCAGATGATGTATCGTCTTGACGGTGGTTGGTAGGTAAATGACGTTGGTCGGCACTTCCACAATCTTATATCCGGGCGGAACGGTGGGAAAAAATTCGTGAATCGTGTGAGCACGTTTTCCGTTTATGTACGCACCCGTCGTTATATTGCACTCGACGCGTAAGGCATTGATTTTGAGTATAGCCACGGGTAACTCGGATTTATGAGTTATACCACCCCCGAGGAGACTTGGTTTGAAACCCAGCAATCGAGCAATGGAATCCCCTGGTCGAAAATCCACCGCATGATTACACCTAATTTCACTGTGCAGCTCGTTGTTATTGGCCTTCAGACTGAGGGAAATATCTTTGGGAAGAATCTTTTTGAGAAAATTTTCAATATCTTCGAGTTCATAGCTACCGGTGGGTATGATGAAAACATCATTATCCTCTTTATTCGCTCGTTTTATGTAAAACTTATTCCCACCCACGTCGATATTGGGAATTGAATTGAAAGTGAGGAGCTCGACAAGCCCGAGAACATAGTCTTTCGACGGTGACAACTCGATCGGCGGAAAAAATCGTGTCTCCAGCGTGGAGGATGCTCCGGACAACGTCAACGTCAGCGAATCAGCCATGACTAATGATATACCGATGCGTCGCATTCATTTTATAGTTGTCCACTGAGAAACTTGAGACACAAGTGGCCGCAAATCACAGTGTCATATTCTTGATACCTTCTATGATTATATTCTACGCTGCCTACACCGAGATATCGCATAAGATCCTCGGGTGGTTGTAAATCGCCAAAACTATCGAAATAGACGACTTTATCCCCCGTTTTCATGTACGCAACCCAGTGAGTCCCCGGGCCATTTTTATCATCAAGATTGATAATTGCAGATTCACGCTTTCTCGGACCACCATTGGGTAAATCATTTCGCATGAATACACCGCGGAAATATGGAATTTTCATCTCCTCGGCGTGGATGCGTAAATCGGCGTCGGTGAGAGCACGGCGTGGCAGCTTTGTTAGTTTTTTGGTGGCGCCAGGTACAACCCCATACCCTGCTTGTAGGGTTTCAGGTATAAACCTTTTTCCAACGCAATCGCCTCCATTGTTGAATTGTGGCGCTTGGACTCATCCAATTGACGTTTGTTAGAGCTGGCCTCGTTGACCACCTTCGCTATACTCGCGGCGCCACCAGCCAGGGCTCCTGTGGCGCTGAGGGCCCCCAATATTGGGATAAGGAAAGGCAGGAAACCGCCGATTTTCTTTGGGACAGGTAGAACGCGAGGCACACGCACCGCCCCTCGAGCCGCCGCTATACGGGCCCCAGCCAACGCCGACTCAATGGCTCCGGGACCGGGTCTCATTGATTTCTTTGCTGCCTGAATGACCGATTTCAGAGTGATTGTCTTCTTTTTCTTCACGCCGCCACTCTTGGGTTTCCTCAAACTCCTTCCTGTCTTTTTCTTCTTCTTCTTTATGGTTCTCCGCATGATCCCCATACCGAGTTTAGACTTTGCCTTCATGGTGTTGGTAACTGCCCAGGCTACAGCTCTTTCGCCCAGACTGGCGTCTTTGGCTGAAACACGACTCCACGCTCGCTCGGCGAGTACTTTGTCGGCTGCGTTTCGCGCTGCGATGTTTGATCGATTCTTATCGTATGCAATGTCGTGCTGTTTGCATGCGGCATCTAGCGGATTGATTCCGGGATCACCGCGAGCCAATCTCTTGGCTAATTTGGTCCCCGGCCCACAGTACTGGTACCCCGGCACGTGTAATTCGACTGGGAGATTATTGATGATTTTATTCACCAGACCTTTTCCACACTTCTTACGTGCATACCCAACCATAGTCGATCGATAACTAACCCGATTTCCCTATAAAAGCCTATATTTATACACGGTGGGCGTTAGTCTTTTGTAGTCCTCTACCCACTGAGCATCATGAAATTTGAAAATCAAGCCAGCAAACTACCCGTCACGAATTTCGACAAATTGGTTGAGAAAAAAAAGAAAAAGGGTAAACGGCACGGTGAACTACTGCCCAACAGTGTGCGAGCGGTCTTCTGCGGCCCCTCAAATTGTGGCAAGACGAACGCTCTTCTCACGCTAATCACCCACGGCAACGGGTTACGCTTTGAAAATGTGTACATCTACTCGAAATCGCTCATCCAGCCAAAGTATGAGTTTTTGCGAAAGTTACTCGAGCCGGTGGAGGGGATGGGTTATTTCCCTTTCGGTGAGCACGAGGAGGTGGTGAAACCAGAAGATGCGCGTCCCAACTCGCTGATGATTTTCGATGATGTAGCCTGTGAGAAGCAAGACAATATCAGAGCATACTTTTGCATGGGGCGTCATAGAGATGTGGACAGCTTCTATCTCTGTCAGACATACGCACGTATCCCAAAACATCTCGTGCGTGATAATGCAAATTTATTGGTGATCTTCAGGCAGGATGAGATGAATCTGAAGCACATTTACGCCGATCACGTGAATACCGACATGACGTTTCAACAATTCAAAGATCTCTGCTCGGCCTGCTGGAACGATGGCAATTACAGTTTCGTTCTCATCGACAAAGATAGCGAGATCAACGCGGGGAGATATCGAAAAGGTTTCGATTGCTTTATAAGTATAAATTAATGCCGATGCATGGAAATACTTGCAGTCAAGTTGCAACAATCAGAGTGGTAACATGAAGAGCGAACAGATTCGTAAGCACAATGATGTGTTGCGTGAAATAGCGAAAGCTAGCGAGGTGATACGACGTAAACATAAGATGCTTAGGAAGGATAAAGATACAACCGAGCAGGCAATGGGGAGATGTTCAAACCTTTGGTGACGCCGCTGCAGGAGTTAGTGGATACATCGAAGCAGCAGCAGATAAAGCAGGAAATTAAAACCGAGCCGGGGGACGCGGGATCTGTGAAAAAAGAAGAGAAGCCAGATATTTCTATGAAAAAAGGCGAGGAATCGACAGCAGCGGATGATCTGGATGAAGATGCTTTTTTCGACATTGAGGACGATCAGAATGCAAACGACGACGACGACGACGACGACGACGATGGGGACAAAACAATTGTAGCACGACCCACCACAAGTACACCGATAAGAAAGCCGAAATCGACGGATTCCGTGTGGCGGTATTTGAAAATGTTCGAGACGGAGCATCGATCGGAGTTGGATGAGAAATATGGCGTCCGACAGCTGGTGCAGGGATTGAAGATTGGTGATTCGAAAATTAGCTTTGACACGAGTCAGGTGCACGTTGGTGGTAAAAAGTACAAAGCAACGCCTGGATTGCTTGAATTATTGTTCAAAAAATCACCCGACACCACCATCCTCAAGACCGAGGACAAGAAAAACTATGCTGAAATCGTCGTAGCGACAAACGTCCATCGGCATGGCTACAAAGCGGATAAAAGCATTCGCAGAGATGTGAAAAGTACAAAGTACAAGAACTTTATCGCCCAATACGCGGAATCGCCGAAAAAGAAGGGTGGAGGTCTGCCAAAGCATAAGATTGCGCGTAAAGAGGGGCAGAGTATGGATTATGTTTACTGGGATAACCCCAACGAGCTTATCGACAGACTTCGACTACTTATGGCGTCACAGGCGGCCGGAAATACCAGCCATTCCAACGAAATAGTCTCGATTATTGAGGAGTTGCGCGAGGCTAAAGTCATTTATTAGCATGAGATCAAGCATAAAATTTTCATTCACGCATTGACCGTCGAGCAATGAGCATAGACATATTCGGTCGTCAATTGACGGCGGGTGGAAAAGTAAGAAGTGTAGCGGGTATTCGTGGACCTCCGGGCGTGGGATTCAAGATCACCGCCGACAACCAGTACGATATAACCAGCAAACGATTGTGTAATATCGCCGATTCACAGGAGGAAAATGACGCCGTATCCCTGAAAGTTCTCAATATACGCGTACAGCGAGCAGTTGACAGTCTCCAGAACGTTATCAAGGATGCGGTTCATGCCATTGAAACGAAAATCGCGAAAAATGACAAAGAAATTCGCAATGTTTTGACATCCGTGCCTGAGAGTATTGAAAAATTGAGGTACGATGTGAATTTACTGGGTGAAACTATCGTTGGCATGCAATTGGTGGTTGATCAAAAGAAACAGTGAGTGTGGGTTCGAAGAGATGTCGGTCGACATGAAAAAGACAATAGCGAATGAACTCCATAGGCCGGCCAGACGTAATTATCCCAGACGTTTTGTGGATATACGTGGCTTGGACGAGACTTGGCAAGCCGATCTTGTCGATATGTCGGCCTACTCGGGTGTCAACAAAGGCCACAAATTCCTCCTCACGGTTATCGATATATTCTCGAAATTTGCCTGGGGTGTACCGATCAAGAGTAAAAATGCTTCGGATGTGACGTCAGCTATGAAATCTGTGCTGCAGCAGGGGCGTGTGCCGAAACATCTACACGTCGACCAGGGCAAAGAATTTTACAACAAAGAATTCAAAGCTCTCATGGCGCATCACGGTGTAAATATGTACTCGACATTCAGCAACTTGAAGGCCTCCATATGCGAACGCTTCAATCGAACGCTGAAAAATAAAATGTGGAAGCAATTCACTCTCCAAGGCTCCTACAAATGGCTCGATATTCTACCCAAATTAATTGAATCCTACAACAACACCAAACATCGGACAATCAGGATGAAGCCGAAAAACGTCACAGCATCCAATGAAAAACAGCTGTATCGAAGTGTCTACAAACCGCGACAGATCAAGAGGAGCAGTCTGAAGCGAAAATTCAAAGTCGGCGACAAGGTTCGAATCAGTAAATACAAGAATGTCTTCGAGAAGGGTTATACCCCGAACTGGACGACGGAGATCTTCACCGTTAGCGAGGTGAAAAATACCAATCCGCCTACCTACAAACTCACCGACTACCTGCAGCAACCCATTGAGGGCGGGTTTTACGAGTTGGAGCTCAGCAGGGTGCAATACCCCGATGGTTATCTCGTGGAAAAGGTCCTCCGCAAACGTGGCAATCAGCTATATGTAAAGTGGTTGGGATTCGACAGTTCACACAACAGTTGGATAAATAAATCAGACATTTGATGAAAAATATATGTATCTTTTAATGACAATAAAATGAATATCATACATACACCTTGTTTATTCCTAACCTAAAGTAGTCTTAATACTAGTTTGTACAATGAAGTTTTACTTTTTTTTCGGAAATTTCAAGTTTTTTCAAGTTTTTTCAACTTTTTTCAACTTTTTTCAACTTTTTTCAAGTTTTTTCAAGTTTTTTCAACTTTTTTCAAGTTTTTTCAACTTTTTTCAACTTTTTTCAAATTATCCTATACCTTATACATGTAAATACGGATCACATGTTACTCTCAGGCAACGGCGCAAACTCAAGTTGAAAAAACTTGAAAAGCAACGCGAAAAAAGTTATTAAGCTTTCACTAAATCTAATTTGCGGTTTGAGAATTGAGAAATCAGACATTTGAGGGGGAAAATATCATACATACACCTTGTTTATTCCTAACCTAAAGTAGTCTTAATACTAGTTTGTACAATGAAGTTTTACTTTTTTTTTCGGAAATTTCAAGTTTTTTCAACTTTTTTCAAGTTTGTTCAACTTTT
>JAEUYN010002293.1:0-84207 GCA_018257835.1 Euura lappo
TCCTTGGATGGCCATATCTCGATTTTGGACCATTGGTGTGCCATAAATATAATACACGTATACACTATATCCGAAATTGTTGCTCTGCGTACCCCGAAATTTACACTAAGCTCGACGTCTGCACAATTGCGACGCAATTTCCACAATGTTATAAAAAATTGCTCAGGTACACTTACGCATAACACCTGCTTGTTACGGTACTTCCATCTATATTCGTCTTCAGGATTTTCCGAAGTTGTGTCTATAATGAAATCCTCTTCTGCTTCGAACATTTCATTGGTATCAGATTTCTCGTCAACTTCGTCATTAACCATTGCACAACCGGTAAGATTATACAAAACTGTTTCTGCAGTAGCATCACCTTCTGCAGCCTCGTTCGAAAACTGTTCAGTCTCCAGAATATGCTACTCACAGATGCATGGGCCTGCATCTTTACGGAGTTTTCTTCCGTTGAGTTTGAAACCTGGACAATGGGAAGTAAAAATGCATTGAATCTTCTTAGGCCCGAAAAAATCGTACATCTACGGAGATCAAAATGGTTGAAAAAAATGTACCTTGGTACGAAGTATTATTCAAAAATACATACCCCTTGTTACGCTATCTTCAATAAACTGTTCAGTTTTGAAATAAACACCGCATAAACCGAGCCATTTTTTCGGGATGTTCGTGGGTTTTCGGATTGCTCTTAACCACCTATACTTTCTGACTGCGTCGACGCAACAAATTTGAACTCCTTCTCATTTTTGCACCCGTCGACAGAGCATAACAACATATTGAAAGTTGGTTAAAAAAAATCGCAAGAATTTACCGATCTGTGAAGTGTACGAGTATAATGGAGTAAATGTATGATACGTGAAATAGATCTTGCGATCTTCGAAATAGGTTATATCAACTCTATAACAGAATTAACACATAATATCTATTTCAAATTCAGCGCCGTGGCCGCCCCCTGCTGCCACCTGAAATAGTTTCGGGTAACAGACCTAATTGCGCGCCATACCATTCGATGATGATCATAAGTAGGCCTGTTTCCGCGAGGTGTCACCACGTATTTTTATAGTTAAACAAGAAAATTTGTTTCACTGCCTACTGTTTCCAGCGACTATGTTCTCTACTCATTCTTTTGTTTACGTGCGTGTGAACACGAAGTATCAACATAACATCTCTCAGTTGGTGAAAAACATGGGGAAACGTTAAAGAAGATACTCCACGTCCTCTGAAGACGAAGGAAGTAATGAAAACGAGCGTCTAAGAATAAAAAATACGGAAATTACAGAGAAAATTGGATCGGGCTCCAGATCAGCCAGACAGAAATCGACGATCAATTCGAGCCAATAATTTAAATTTCTAATGGTGACACGATATTTGCGTCTAAAGAAGACGATGTGGTACAAAGGTGACCCAGAATAATCAAAGCGTTCAATTTGTCCAAGGGTAACGAAATGCTAGAAGTAAGGTCATTTCAGGGTCACGGAGTGGGTCACCGACCAGTCCTCAGCTTAACGAGGATATTTTGAAGATCCTCGAAGACTCCGAGGAACCTGACAAAGAATTTGGTCAACCTATTCACAGTGACGTCGCCAGCAGATGGATGAACATCCTTAAGAAAGGACTCGATACTGAAGTCAGGGACGGTTTCATCAAAAAAACATCCTCCGCCACCTAATTGTGCCTTAACAAACGATCCCAAACTGAATCCCGAGACTGTTGCTTCTTCTGGAGAATCTACGATCAAGAGAGATGAAAGATTATAGGTGATTCGAAACCAAATTGTAACAACCTTTTAAGCTACCACGATCTTGTTAGCGAAAAACGATGGAGGGGGGGGGGAGAATTTGAGAGTTGTAGAAGCACTTTCCGATGCTGGAAGACTGCTGTGTGATGTTCATAACGCCCAATCTCAAACGAGACGAGCACTCTACGCGAGCAATCTGAATAAAGAGTTCAACGACACTTTGGAAAAATCTTCCATCGACTCATGGCTTTTCGGTGAAGACGTCAACAACAAATCAGAAGAGGCCAAAGCATTGGAAAAATCGAGCAAGGATTTGAAGAAATTCCAACCCAAAATCTATACCTAACTTTGCTCAAAAAGCTTAATATAATGTAAACTCGGGGGTCCGTCTCGACCCAACATCTTCCAACAACGTCAAGATGGACAGAAAAACTTTACGCAACACAGATCAACTTACCAGAACAACCAATCACAAGCGAAGTATACCACGCAGAAGTACAACCAGTCGATGAGGCATAACTCGGCTCCAAGAACAACAACAGCAATTGCTTCTCACGTAAGGCAATATGCTGGTAGACTCCAGTATTTCATCGAATGGTGGAAACAGATAACTACCGATGAAGTAGTTCTTTGATGGATATAGAATTTCTTTTATCAGGCATCCTAAGAAATTGCATGTTCCTATAGAAATGCTATGTTCCAAAACAGAACTGGATAATACCAAAAAATGTATGGAACATTTGATGCAAATAGGTGCTATTTCGCAATGTTCTCCAACCAAGGGGCAATTTATTTCTCCGATTTTCTTAATACCTAAGCCAGATGGGTCTTAAAGGGGAATCTTGAATTTGAAAAAATTGAACAAACCCATACAAACTCAACATTTCAAAGTGGAGGAGAGGAAGGTTGTTCTCCTTCTCATATCTCGAAATTGCTTCATGGCTACAATAAACCTGAAAGACGCTTATTAGTTAATGTCTATTGAGAGATCAGATAGAACATTTTTGCGTTTCACATTTGCAAATCTACTCTCTCAGTTTTGTTCGTTGCCTTTTGGACTGTGTACAGTACCTTTGGTGTTCACTGAAATTATTGAGCCCATAATTTCAAAGCTGCTGAGTTAACGCAATATCGAAGTTCAAAAATAACAAGGCTCCAGACCCCGACTCGATTACTGCCCAACTGCTTAAGAAACTACATAAGACAGCAATAATACAGCTCACTAACATAATAAACGCTTGTTTAACACACAACTACTTTCCAAACGCCTGGGAAAAGAGTAACTGCGTGTTCCTGCACAAACATGGCAAACCAAGAACAGACCCAGAATTAATTCTATATATGACAATTTTGTAGATTAATATGGCTGGGATAATGTTACGTAACATGGGGGGGGGGGATAGACTCGTGTTACAATTTGTTACGAAGGGGGTAGGGGGGGTCAAAATCGGCTGAAAAAACATTACGTAATATTTGAACGCTCCCTTACGCTTCTAAACCTCATGGGAAAAACCTTTGAGAAAATTATACTGAATAGACTGGAAAAAGTAACGACTAACATCCCACACGCGCAGCACGGCTTTATCAAAACCAAGGGCACCCACACACAACTCATCAGGACAGCACACTTCATCGAACAACAATTCGAAAAAAAAATCAACATGCATGATTGTAACAGACCTCAGCAAAGCCTTCGACTCAATAAACCATAAAGCGCTTATATACAAACTACAAGCTCTCAATACAGAACTCGGGATCATAAAATTACTAGAAAACTACTTATCAGACAGAACAGTTAGAGGCAAATACAACAACACACTAGGCGACCCCATGAAAGTTATACACGGTGTCCCCCAAGGATCTGTCCTAGGACCCACATTGTTCAACTTGTACATGTATGACATCCCACAAACTAACACCACATGCAGCCTTACCTCACAATATGCGGACGACTTGGCGGTAATGTGCTCCGCACAAATGCCAGACATCGCGAGCCACAGCGCAGCACTTGCCGCAGAAGACATAATTGACTTCTACAAAAAATGGGGCCTACAACCAAACGCACAAAAAAGGCAAGCAAGCAATAATGTTTACCTATAAACTCAAATTTGACAAAACTATAATTATCGACAATACAGACATACCCATCAAACAGAACATTACCTATTTAGGTGTCACTTTCAACAAAACCTTCAGACTGACAAAACACATCCAAAATACAATTGACAAATTCAGAACAACTACAAACACACTGGCACCTATTATCGGATACTATACAGACGTTGATATAATGACAAAGTACAGAATAATTCGAGCATGTCTCTTACCAATTCTTGACTATGGCATAATTGCATTATTGCCATACGTTAGCAAAACGTCACTGAAACATATTGAAACAGCCTACAAAGTCTGCCTCAAGAGAGCAGCCGGCCTACCACGCTCCTTTGAAACTCAAGGACTCTATCAAATGACAGATGACCAAACCTACACAGACAGAGTAACAAACTTACACAAACGACTACTAGAAAACACTAAAACAATTAACGACGAGTACCTCATGGCCGCTAGCACGGACATAATCACAACACCACGCAGATATAACCCCCTGCTGACCACCTCTAGACTATAAGTAACACGCGCGCGCGCGCGCACACACACACACACACACACATACACATACACACACACACACACACAACCCGACCCGATATATATAAGGAAAGCGCAAAGCAACCACGAACATAAAAATAAAAAACAAAAATGAAACAATAGACAATGGCATGCCATAACCTGTAAAAATACCAGCTACTCAATACTCTGATTACACCGCCGTGAAAGTAGATAAAAACGTGTAACAATGTACAGCTGGAGAGCTACCACTCAAACCAAAATTTGAATAAAAACGTTTAAAAAAAAAAAAACAGATTTAAGAAAAAAAAAAATCTTGAAAAAAATCTGAAAATTGTTTGAACAATCCAAATCAATCAGTGTGACATGGGAAAATGTTTCAGCAACCATTTATAGTGAAATAACTCCCGCTGCTATTAAAAAAAAATAATAATGAACAGGAAAAGATTGAAAACATCGAGAAGGAAAAATTTCCCCACTTCGGCTCTAGGCTCAAAAATGTTGATATCTGACAGACGATTTTTCAGAATTTTTTCAGATTTTTAAATTATGTCGATCAATATGACCATTTTCAAAAGTTGTAAAAAATACGCCTCGTGGCGAAAAAAAAATAAAAAAATACTGAGTCCATTTCAAAGTGAGAAAAATCATATAAAAAATCGCGGACCAAATCCGAGAGGTCAACGGTCAAACCCAGGTCGATTTGGCATGGAATGCCCCATAGATAAGAGGGCTGAATGTTCGATCAGTGATAACTATGAAATGTGAATGGACTTGAATAAAAAACGATTTTGGACTTTTTTTTAACGTAATTATTGGTTTCATATTTCAAAATTTGAGTGAATTAATCTACTGCTATTCTTCAAGACGATGTTCTTATGTCAGTTCATGATTTATAAACTTTTCAACGCTAAAGTTGTCCTGTAACATTGTGATGAACTGGGATCAGCAATAAAATTCTATTGTCTACATCTGTTTTTTATGTCTCACAACTAATCCAATCATGATCACCCGTTTATGATACTAGCCGATCCGAGGCCCGCGCTCCGCGCGGGCCGACGTCTTCTCGAGTTCTGTATTCAATTTTTTTTTATAACACCTGCGTGGAAAGCTTGATTTTCGATGCCTCTCGTGTGATAATCGCATCGGTGCATGCCTTTCTCGCATGGGATACTTTGATACTAAAATAGCATGATTATCATGCGATAATGGCAATTTTCTCGTACCTTTTTAGCATTGAACACACGAATGCGAAAGTAGCAATAGCGTCCCAGTCCCAGTCCCATGTGATATTCGCAACAGATTTCTTTCCGTGTATAAATGTTTTTGAAATCTAAATTTGTGTTGATAATTTAGGAATTTGCTGTTGCATGAAATGTAAAAGGAGTAGCCCTCTACACATTTGTAACGAATTGATTACTATTCAATGATTACTACATGATGTAACTGAATTCATCTTTTTTTATTGGCGTTTCTAGAGTGAACATATATTTATGAACAGGTGTCACGAAATGCACGGTTTCGGTCGTACCGAGTACCAAGCCTTACTGACGAAATGAAACAAACCCTCTTCCAGGTATACCTAACGCAAGCTAGCCTGTGAGAGGGGGAGGGTTTGTTTCGTTTCGTCAGTTTTCTTGAATTTAGTCCGTCTTTTTTTTTTTGTATAAATGTTGAATTTGACGATGATCCCTCTTGCGGACTGTTCTTCTTTGTCGTCAAATTTCGTTTTCTCGATAACGTCTTCGTTCCTCGCAGCAGTTTCAATATCGACATCTTTGGTTCCTTTAGTAAGGTGACGTCGTCCAGGGACGAAACCAGCAGATAAATCGGTTCACCTTGAACAAATATAATTAAGTTGAATTGATGAATACTCATCTATCAAAGTACGGGTTTGGCTGTCCTGTCTGTTCTGAAAATCGACTACAGTAGGAACCAACGAGATTAGCGATTAAAAACTGCATTTGTCAATCATCATGGCACATTTCAAAATTCGAAATCTGAATATTGTACGACAAAGCCTAAAGAAAGTCCGAAGAAAGTAATTTATCATTTTGATTTTGATTTTGATAGAGCCGTGATCTAGTTATGAAAATTATAATACTTACTATTATACCGAATACGGCCCAAGATTTCAACTTTATCGCCCTTATTGAATTCGTGCGAGTTTGTCAACTTCGGGAATCTGATTTCCAACTTGTGCGTTCCGTCTGTAATAGCTCCGGCTCCGTATTCTTCCATGTTCTGTTTATACTTCTCCACCCAGAGGAAGTTGTTTTTGATATATCCTTGTACCCCTGTATAAGGATCATTTCGATTAGTTGGTTTAATTTCATTCTCCTTTTGGTTTCCCAATTTTTTCAAATAAAATTACTTCGTGTGCCGACATCGTAAGTGCAATAAACGTAATTTTTTTTCGCTTAAGGTCGTATAATTTTTTTTTTCACTCGTCGCTTCGGAAATGTGATTCAATTAGTGATTGTGATTGAAAAAGGAGAAAGAGAGAAAGTCCGAACATCGTATCGACCATTTTATTTTATTTTTTTCATCAATTTGTCAAATAGCTCGTTGTCGATTTAGATTTTGTTTTGCGTTTCATGAGTTTCTACGGATCTTCGCAAAGTTGGTTAAGATAGAAAAAAATAGAAATGAAAAAATTGGTGGTTACGATATCTTCCGAGTCAGGACTGAAAATTCGTATCTACCAGTAGTTCTGACTTTCTGCTTTCCCCTGACCTGAGATTAAATTTCAACTTTTGTGCACGAATTTTTGTGTTTTTAGCTTACAATTAAATACAATACAAAAATCATGTATACGACTCTATGCCATTAGACACGCGATTTATTATTTCTCACTTTTTGGTTGGAATCCAATTTCTCAGTGTACATCTTTTATATTTTTCCAAAAGCAATTCATCCGAAAAGTTCAAATTTAAATTCAAAACTAAGATGTCAGCATTCTTACTTATTACTCCGGTGGAATCCACGGCGTCGTTCAGCGATAGAACCGGTATCACCACGTTCGGCACCGGTACGTCGGAGATATTCTCCTTTCCCAGGTTGCTTACTATGGTGTTGGACCGCACCGTTAGCTCGAATGGAAGAGTTCCAAACTGGTATCCCTCTTTTGATGGAACCGCCATCGCCCCGTCGATGTGTACTATCTGAAAATTGCATTGATGATTATGATTTAGAATATGTGTAAACTTTAGCTGCAATAGCCATTGAAAGGATTTTAGAATTCTGATTATTGTATTTTTATACCTGGTTAAGAACAACGTGTGGCTGGATGCGTTCGATTTCTTTGTTCTATACAATCACTTGAAGGCGGTGTCCATTTCTATTATTGATAAAAAATTTGAAGATCCTGTTCCCGATCTCGCCGACTCCTTTCGGCGCATCCATTGAATCAACGATGCCGATGATTTCCCTGTAAAATTGTGACGTCATTAGTAGTTGGCTGAACATGCACATCAGTTTCAAAATGTTGAATTTATTCATGTGTCTTACACCGATGTTTCGTATAATCTAATACGTTCGATATCTTCATTTGGCGTACATTCTAGCTCGTTTCGCTCCAATTCTAGCCCGTCTTGCCCCAATCGCTCTAATTCTTCGTCGAGTTTCTTGTCATCGTTATCGGAATCTGCAAATTATTAATTCAATACGAAATAATATTTGTGCACGTGTAATTTCGGGCACACAAAACCGTGTGAGCGAGGGACACTTTTTACGCCGGCCACGATAGCAGCGCTCCCAGTCACTATACATATATACATACAAAATGTGTAAGCTCGTGAGTAAGCAAACCTCGATAGATGTTCTTTCAAATAAAGCAAAGTTGAATCAAATCGATCAAATATTGTTTTAGAAAATAATTCCTGAAATTTGCCTATTTTTTCGACTGACCTTCTCTCTCGACGATTTGTCGTTCGTTCATTTTTCGTTATAAAGCTTCTGATTGTGCAGCGTCAGCGTCAGGACCCAACGTATCGGTACGAATACTCAGAGTTGAATGTTGTTTCTGAAAACTTGGTTGCTAATCAATAAAATTCAAGTGTTTGTAGAATATTGTTGTTGAAAATGTATTAGTGTATAGCCTAATTCACACGCGTTCGTTGAGATCCTATATTTCAACATTTTGACCAATTATCTACCGAGTTCACCTGAAAAGACCAATGGTAATAAATTTTGTTTTTAAATTATTCTTTTGCGTTCGCTTTTCTAAACGATGGAGTTGATTAGCTTAGCATTCCAGGCTCAAGTTGAGTTATGTAGCATTCAAAAAAATCACAGCCTACTATTTTTCAATTCTTTGTCTTCATTTAATTATGCTTTACACACCTGTGTTTTTTAATAACGCATCTACAGTTTGCATTGCTTGTATTATAACATCTTTTAATTGTCTCTTCGTCTTTCGTCTAACTCGCGTACAATTCTTTGTAAACATAGTTTTTTATATATTTGTCTTCTCTTTGATTACCTAAAAAAATGTTTAATGCATCCCAAGATCGCACTCTTGAGCAAGCGACGTATAATTGACCGTGATTGAAAACATCTTTTCGGAGGTCTAACCCAATTTTTTCGAATGTTTGTCCTTGAGATTTATTGATCGTCATAGCGAAAGCTAATTTTATGGGAAACTGTCTCCGTTTAAAAGTGAATGGATAAACATTTTCACAATACAGAGTGATTCGATTCAAAAATACAATTTGACCTGACTTATCACCAGTTAATATTTCACATTTTAGCAAATGGTTTCCGAGTTCGAGTACCAGCAATCTCGTACCGTTGCAAAGACCTTCGTGTATGCTCAAATTTCTAATTATCATAACGATACTATTTTTTCTTAACCGTAATTCATGTGGAGGTAATGCGGGTGGAGATAACGTTGCCAAGTACTCAGGTAAAATTGTTTCCCCAAGACGTTCGTCATTGGAAGATTTTTCAAAATTATTTATACTTGTGTATATTTTTTCGTCAGTCGGATCAAGCAATTCCACAATTTTTTTATTGAGTTCATCAACGTCTGCATTGCGTGCTGAAAGTATTGCGCATTTTGATGCTTCTCTATAACGTTTCTCCTCTATGTACCTTCCATATATTACATCTATTATATCCGCATCTTCATTAGCTACACTGCGTTCAGGAAGCATTACGTTATCATTTTGATCATTTAACGTTCCATCTCCTAGATCTATCAAGAACTTTGTAAATTCAATTTCTTGTGATAAAGCACGCATATTTCGACTCAACGACATTATTTTGAAATGTTTCCACAGTATGCTATATTTTATTGAAAGGTTGATAGTTTCACTACGCGTTCCTCCTATTTTCACGGGAAGTATTTGTCTAAAATCTCCACCCAAAATAATTACTTTTCCGCCAAATGGTATATCATTGTTCATTATATCACGCAAAGTCCTATCTATTACTTCCAAAGTATATCTTGGCGCCATTGTAGCTTCATCCCAAATCAGAACATCAACTTTTCTCAAATTGTCTGCGTCTTTTGACTGAATTTTAATATTAGAAGATGAATCTGCGTAAAGAGGTACAGGTAGTCCAAAGGTCTTGTGAACTGTTCTCCCTTGAGGTAATAAGTTAGCTGCGATTCCAGTAAATGCCATTGTCATGACATTTTTCAAGTTAGCTTTCAATAAATGCCATAAACAAATATAAACGTAAGTTTTCCCCGAACCCCCAGGACCATTAATGTAAAAACACTTCTGTACATTTGAATCTTCGGTACCCACTGAATATAAAACGGCATCAACAATCTCTTTTTGTTGTTCATTCAAAGTTTGGTATCGTTGTCCTACGACATCCTCGGATAGTTCTGGTAGTTCACTATTTATTTCAATAGCATCGATATTTTGTTCCATTTCATGGAAATCCGCGAAACTTTTACCCTCCGTCAATAGGATTACCCCAATTGCTGCGTATGCTCGTCTGTAACGTGATGAATTTTCGTCACGTGTAAAGTCTTCTGACATTTCATCTTTAAATTCTTCCCACAATTTTTTAGGATTAATTGGTTGACAATGAATCAGAATTCGACTAAACAAACTACGCAATTGACGTGGCATCATCCAAACGCTAGCTTCGTACATTGCACGACTCCACTCTTCATCATCCTCGACTAATCCGAGGGCTAAGCATGTATCTGTGAATGTTTGGTGTAGCGTTCCATTTACAGTTTTCAGATCTTCAAAACTGCTTGCTCCTTTAACTGTCAATAACAGTAACCTTAGGTGGAACAGTTCTAACTGAGTCGGACTTACAGAATACATTCGTCCAATGCAATTAAAACTTGATTTCCGCGTGACCCATTTATGCACAAATTTACCCTCAACTTTGTACCTTTTAAATGTGTAGAAACATGGAATTTCTGTATAATAATATTGCCTAGCTCGTTCATCTCTCATGTTTAGTGCAAAATCTATCAACATGTCGACCTTTTCTAAGGCAGATCTAACCGTACTTTCCTCTCTATCATCGTTGAAAACTATGTTTTGTTCATTCTGCAGATGAACCGGTAAACGTATAATTGTGTGACTTTTGGGTTGTAAAATTTTTCCTAAAATTCTCCAACTGGCTTCCACAGGTCCTACATAACGAGCTTCGACGTAATCACGTATTTCATCGTGATCAATAAGAGGGTTTTCGTCTAAATTTTCGCCAATTGTGATAGCAGCTGCATCGTTACCTTTATACACGTACTTGTAAAAATATTTCACTGATCTAATGCTCGACACTACTTCAACGTTAATATGACAATTGAAGGTAAGTGACAAAGTGGGAGAATATGGCACAACATTTCGATGGTCTACGAAATATTTACCAGGTCGCTCAAATATTTGATTAGTTTCACGTCGCCGATATGAAGGGTAACCATCTTCGTCCATTGTGGTTACATTTCTAAATTCTTTCGGAAAATGTTTAGTGCACTTTCCATCTTTCAAACACCAATCACCGCATGGCCCATGAATCATGTGTTTCATTACGATATCATGTAATTTTTTATCGATTTTTATATCTGGAATTTCCGCAGAGATATATTTATCTACAATTTCGGGAGTGGTTAATTTATGATCTCGCTTCAACGTTACCAACATGTGAATGTGGGGTAACCCACGTTTTTGAAATTCAATCACGTAAATATACGCGGCAACCTCACCAAATAGTTTCTGTCGGACGATCAAATCTACCAAGTAGTCTTTCTTTGCACTGAAAACACGGGCACAAATATCCGGCCTATCTGCAGCTTGTTGATTTGGTGAAAGATTTTCTCTTATTTCCCGCCAGTTGGGATTACTGGTTATAGTTATAAAAAGATCTGGTTTACCATATTTACGCACGATTGCCATTGCATCTTGATATGATTGCATCATATTACGAGGCGAACCAACAAACGTCGATGGAAGAATGACAATTTTACCTACTCGTCCGTTTACATTATCAGCTTTTTTTTCTAGGTGATCAATTAACCCTCGGTACGACTCAGCTCTTAGCTCTTTCTGGTGACTTTTACAGTATTCGATTCTATCTTTTTCAATCTTCACATAACTATCTACTAACCATTGTTGGAAGAGTCTCCGGCCTAACAAAAAAATATTGAGTTCCTGATCACGTATAGCCATCCGATATTTCAGGTATGCTGCTCTGCTTACGGGTCTAAGTGTTGATCTAGAACGGCCGGTACGCATTAGATTACGGTGCCACCCTTGCGTACCGTGTGGATAAAATAGCGGATATATCCAAGGTTCTACATTCGGATCCATCGTACTGACTGTTCTTAATACTTTAGTATTCTTATTACGAATAGTAACGAATGACTCTGGAATCTCCCCATCTGCTGTGGTAGAAAATACAGCTGCTACTTCATTACATCTTTGAAAATTAAAGCGTCTACGATCCATGCCAGGTTTCAGAGTGAACAATAGTTGCATTTCCGGCATTATTTCATTATTTTCCATTGAAAATCGTTGTTGATTACGTATTTCGTCGTTCATCATTTGATAAGAATGTGCAAATATGTTATTTTCGCGTATAACTCGATCAACAATGTGCAACAATTCAGAATTGAGTGTGGAATTTGCCTGTAACCGATGTTCTGTCGCTTCGTTTGCATCGATAATAAAAAGTTGACCATAACTTGGCCTATCATTCGTTTCGGGATACAGCGCTGTGTTAATCTGATAATAAATCTGACCTTGAATTATAAAGCAGTACGGTCCGGGACGTCTTCCACTAAAATTCTCCAAGTTGGCATTAAATGACGCAAAAGATACCGCGCCATTATAGGATCGAATTCTATCAAAGAAAAGCCTAGAATTGGGATGCTCATTTTTGAATAAGGAAAGCAACTCATTTGGTGGATTCGGCAAATTTTCAAGTACTACGTCTCCATGAGAACAACAGTCATTGAAGGAATCTTTATTCCTGACTCTTTCCGCGGCGAAATGTTTCGCATTGCACATACTACACAAGACATCCAGCGGGCCAATGTAATGTTCGTCAATAGAATATGATGACCTTACATTCAATGAACAGTTATCAGGTGTGGAGAGGTATCCTTTTTTGCGTGCACTCGATCGCAGCCTACTTTCCACTGAATTCGTTTTAGAATTGACTATAGTTTTTAAACGTGGTGTTAGATTTATTTCAGCACTTTCGTTGAAAATAATTTCTCGTGGTTTACTGTGAATGATGACGCTTTGATTATCGTACAGTTCAGGATTGTTCTCAATCGACTGTACTGAAATATTGTTCGAAATCTGTCTGTAATCTTGATTTTCGATTTCATTACTATTTGAACGAACAGTAATCGGAGTTAAGTCGTATTGATTACCAGCTCTATCAATTACTTTCGGAATATTGTCAGTAAGTATTGACCACAAAGATTCAATTGAGTTAAGAATCGTAATACAAGCGGCTCCATCGGAAGCAACTCTTCCATCAAGTCCTCTCGAATGAGAATCAAATGCCCAAAATTTGTTTTGAAACTTACCAACCGATACGGATATTCCGTTGCATGTTAGAATGCCGGTATCAGATTCACTAAATAAGCGTAGTAACCCATTCTTCAAATTTGGCATACCAATATCATTATTATCGTCGTATAGGTGCCCGAAAATTACACAGTTAAATGTCATGTCGTAATTCACAGATAATACTGTGACATGCGTTTTCAATTCCGAGACGGTTAAGTAAGAAACATAATCCTCATTTTGGTGCACAACTCTACGTCCAGCTATACTATCAATGTACAATTGATCTCCTGAATTCAAGATAGCATCAACGATGTTAGAAGTCCATGATGTAACAGGATTAGAAGTAGACAAACATATTGCCACTGCAGCGTTAGCTGTGCATTGTTTTCCCCTACTAAATAGTGAAAAGCTAAAATCCCCTTGGTGAAAAGAGCCACGTATGATTTGATGAAAATTATCATCGTTACTTACATCGTCTGTCGTTTTCCCGTTCTTTCCATCATAATTAACTATTGTTCCGTTATCGCGACTCTTTCGTTGGCTTTCTCTGGCCGTTTCTAAGCGTACACGTTTTCTTTCAACGTCATCGTCAGAAATGTGTTTCAGTTTTTTTCTACCCATTCTTTTTCAATTAAACTTTCGAAGTTCCTCGAGTAAATACTTGGACTCTTATCATCAACTCTTGTACTTAGATATTCAATTCTCCAACTTAGAAGTCACTTTTTAGTTCGCTTACAAGTTCGATTCTCAAAGTCAGTCGATCAATCTTCCAATTCAGGGGTTAACTTTGTTCTGTGTATTAATCTTTCGAATCAACCGTCAACTTTGTCGATCTCAGAATAATGAATTCTTAATTTTATCGTAGTAACTAATACTTATCTTGGCTATTTCTCTCAGCAATTGTTTTATGTCCTCGCAAATCAAGTCGTCGAAGGAAAAAGCATCCAGCATCTAACCTGTAAAAAAATAGAGCGAACCAATACATTCCAGCCCTCCAAACCACAGTACGAAAGTCACAAACACAAATTAATTTTTACTTACCAGCTCAATGTTGTGTGGAATGAAAAATCTTGAACGGAATTCTTCGTAACCGAATTCTCTCAAATCTTTGAACACAAATTCTTCGTAAACCGAATTCTCTCGAATCTTTGAACACAAATTCTTCGTAACCGAATTGTCTCGTTGACAGCCAAAATAATGACAGGCGAGTCAACGAAAGTACAAATGACGCGCGGAAAACGACCCGAAATATCTCGACGCGACCTCGAGTCTCGAAACGAACCGACCAATCGGCGCGCGAATAAAAAGTCAACAATGAGTGCGAGTTTTCGAGTTCGAGCGGTCCTGGCTCTTTTAAGATTGGACTAGCATCGCACGCGCGCGCTTCGCGCGCGCCTCATTCCACATTAATTGCCCTAATATACACGTTTATTTTATCATTCTAACATTATTATTGTTCGCAGTTCATTTACGATCAACTCTGGCAGTCGACGGTTCGCAGCTCACAGTCCATCTCACATCGATCATGTCAATCTCAGCTCACTTCAGACTTATTTCTAACAGCTGACAGCTTCACTCGCACGATCAGTTCTGACATCTACGTAGATCTAAAATTTTTGAAATCGCAGTTTTATACGGATCGCCAGGTATATCGGTAGATCTACGTAGTGTTTCAAACTGATCTAATGTAACGTCTAAATTCTTGTTAGACATCTGTTTTCTTTCAGATTTTATGCGTAGCTACGATTGCGACAAATTTTACAAAAGTGCACCAGTGCGCCAATGTTTACAACACGAATTAAATAAATGATTGTCTGAACACATATTTAACCGTGATGACTGTTTATTATGAAAAATATAATTATTTACGATATAACTCTTTTATGAAGGACGATGCTGTCGCCATCAAAGCATCATTTTGCACTATAAAATATATTCCGTTACGAAAATATATTCCTGTTTTTTAAATTCAATGAATAACTTCATTAAATAGGAATTGCTAATTACGAATAATAATGAACTAACGATTGAGGGCATTGTAAATTATGAGTTGCCCCATCTAATTCATGTACAATTCCTTGTAAACATGGTTTTTTATTTTATTCTGATTCTCACCTCGATGATCATTATTTAAGAAAATTTTCAACGATTCCCACGAACGTACCCTAGAACATGCGACGTATAGTTGCCCATGGTTGAAAACATCTCTTCGAAGATCAATTCCAATTTTTTCGAAAGTTTGTCCCTGAGCTTTGTTGATAGTCATTGCGAATGCCAGTTTTATTGGAAATTGTCTTCGTTTGAAAGTAAAGGAATATGTGTCTTCGCAGTATAATTGTGATTCGATTTAAAAATACTATATCGCCGGCTTGGTCACCTGTTAAAATTTTGCATTGCAGTAAGTGATTTCCAAGTTGCAATACCAATAACCTCGTGCCGTTGCAAAGACCTTCATTCATACTCAAGTTCCTAATGAGCATAACTATGCTATTTACCCGTAAACGCAATTCATGTGGAGGCAATGACGGCGGAGACAAACTGTTCAAGTATTCCAGTAAAATGATCTCGCCAATGTTGTCATCACCACAGTTTTCGATACTGTTTACACTCGTATATATTTTTTCGGTCGATTCGTCTAATAATTTGATTACTTCTTTGTTTATTTCTTCAAAATCCGCATTTCTTGCAGAAAGTATAGCGCACTCTGCTGCTTGCTCGTAACGTTTGTTTTTCATATGGTCACCATAAATTTTTTCAACTATGTTTACGTCGTCATTGATTATACAATCTGTTGGAAATTGCACATAATCATTCGCATCGTTTAATGTTCCATTCCCTAGGTTTAACAGAAATTTTGAAAATTCTATTTCTTGCGGTAAAACACGCATATTTTTTGACAAGGAAATTATTTGGAAGTGTGTCCACAGTGCACTAAATTTCACAGACAAGTTGACAGTTTCACTGCGTGTACCGCGTATTTTAACCGGAAGCAGTTGTCTGAAATCTCCACCTAAAAGGATAATTTTTCCCCCAAAAGGCACGTCTTTTTCCGTGATGTCGCGTAATAATCTGTCCATGATCTCTAAAGCATATCGCGGTGCCATTGGAGCTTCGTCCCAGATGAAAATATCTACTTTTTTTAGGAATTCGCCGTCTTTAGACTGCACTTTGATGTTAGAAGTTGAATCTGCATACAGGGGTACATAAGGCTACCAGATTTGAACTAGTGGAATGCGGGACACCACCATTAGTACCCCCCCCTCCCTCAAAAAATTATGTATGCATGCAATCATTTATAGTTGTTTAATTTTTTTTATCAATATTTTTTTAATATATTTGACAAGGGTGTAGGGAATTTTGTATTTAATGACATTTCACATCAGAATTGAACTTTTATTATATTTTTTTATATTCCATAATCTCAGTATCGCGGACTAGCATTTTTTAGTCTAATACACGTGATACTATTTTTTATATTTAAAAAAAAGTTGGAACGAACTCGCTCATAATTCGGGACATGCGGGACAATTTTTATAAATGCGGTACGAATTCAGGGTAAAAAAAAATCCGGGACACTTGGCTGAAATCCGGGACTGTCCCGCCTAATCCGGGACGTCTGGTAGCCTTAGGGGTACAGGTAATCCTAGTGTTTTATGAACTGTTTTTCCTTGAGGCATTAGAATTGCAGCGATTCCTGTAAACGCCATTGTGGCCACTATTCTCTTTTTAGCTTTAAGCAAGTGTTCGAGAATTCCACTGCTAGCATGCGGCTAGCCGCCAAATTCAAATAAAAACGAGGATGTACGTCCGACTAGGGCTGAGGCTGGACGCTCGCGCCACCATGATCGGTCACGGCGGTGATCGGTAATGAACCAGTTGTAAGCTATCTCTCGAGGAGAATAAACGTATATATTACAAACTCAACCTTGTTCATGTGTTCTCCCAACGTCCTGAGAATCCTACCCAAATAATTATTAAACAACCAGTTACCATTATTATTATTGTTTATATTATATTATTATTACATCATCATCATCATCATCATCATCATCATCATCATCATCATCATCATCATTATTATTATTATTATTATAAATAATTCGACTTGCCGGCTATAAATCCCGATGTTTCGTCACCTGACTGATATTTTTCGATATTATTATATAATTTTCGATATTATTATAAACAATTCGACTTGCGGGCTATGAATCCCGATGTTTCGTCACTTGACTGATATTTTTGGATATTATTATAAACAATTCGACTTGCCGGCTATAAATCCCGATGTTTCGTCACTTGATTGATATTTTTCGATATTATTATATGTTTTTCGATATTATTATATGTTTTTCGATATTATTATAAACAATTCGACTTGCGGGCTATGAATCCCGATGTTTCGTCACTTGACTGATATTTTTGGATATTATTATAAACAATTCGACTTGCCGGCTATAAATCCCGATGTTTCGTCACTTGATTGATATTTTTCGATATTATTATATGTTTTTCGATATTATTATAAACAATTCGACTTGCGGGCTATGAATCCCGATGTTTCGTCACTTGACTGATATTTTTCGATATTATTATAAACAATTCGACATGCCGGCTATAAATTCCGATGTTTCGTTACTTGACTGACATTCTTCGATATTATTATGAACGATTCGTCATACTGACTATGAATGCCGATGTTTCGTTACTTGACTGATATTTTTATAAACGATATTATTATATGTTTTTCGATATTATAAACAATTCGACTTGCGGGCTATGAATCCCGATGTTTCGTCACTTGACTGATATTTTTCGATATTATTATAAACAATTCGACTTCCCGGCTATAAATCGCGATGTTTCGTCACTTGACTGATATTTTTCGATATTATTATAAACGATTCGTCATGCCGGCTATAAATCCCGATGTTTCGTTACTTGACTGATAATTTACGATATTATTATAAACAATTCGACTTGCGGGCTATGAATCCCGATGTTCCATTACTTGACTGACATTTTCCGCTATTATTATAAACAATTCGTCATGCCCACTACAAATGCCGATGTTTCGTTATTTTACTGACATTTTCCGCTATTATTATAAACAATTTCGATGTTTTGTTATTCGACTGATGCCACTATATGTTGGTGTCTATCGAGTATACATCATCCGAGAATCGTCGATATTGTGATGATCAGCGTTGAGGTATAATCATGGTGAATACATATGTATACATATTTATTGAGCTGAATAGTTTCAAAGTGCGATGTGAGAAATAAGTCTACCGTCATTCAGTGACCATGGCCATGCAACATACGCGCGCAAAAGAATCTGAGGAACACCGAAATAATAGACTTGAGACCGCAGCAGCTTACAACAAAGAAAAAAGAAAATCTATAATAAACACCGATGATACAAGGGCGACGACGGTACGTAGAGAAGCTGCAGATAGAATGCAACAGACGCGTGCAAAAGAATCTGAGCAACAACGGGCTAACAGACTCAAGGCAGCTGCAACATACAAAAAAGAGAAGGTATCTATTAAGATTGCTGCATCGAATAAAAGAAAATATTCCGGCAAAGAACTATTAGTGTCATCCAGGACGAAAAAATTAAAATCTCATGGTCACATAGAACTCCGAGACGAAGCTTTGATAGTAAATTTAGACTTGGTGGAGGATGAAGTAGAATCACATTATTTAGGCGAAAGGAATCATCTATGCGAATTCTGTAGTGCAAGACATTTCATCTCTGAATTACCAAGCGATAAGAAGTACAACATCTGTTGTCACAAAGGTAAAGTAAGCATATCGGAAGATACATCTTATCCAGAATCAATTATACAGCTGATCAATGGGACGGATCTACGGAGTAAAAATTTTCTACGAAATGCAAGAAGTTATAATAATTCATTGGCATTTGCAAGCTTTGGAGCTAAATTGGATTCGATCAAAGGGAGTCGGGGTCCATTTGTATTTCGTATATGTGGACAAACATATCATAACACGTATTCATTACACCCAGATGCCGATGAAGTCCGTAAATACGGACAGTTGTACATAATCGATAATGAAATTGCCACCAGAGTACGCATGCAGCATCCCGGCAATGATGGTTGTTTGCCAGAGATTCTACGTGAATTGGATGACATTATACGAAAAATCAATCCATACGCGGAAGCTTTCAAAATGATGCATGAGATGGAAGAGGAAGAGAGACAGTCGTCACATACAACTGGGGGATCTCCGCGCGAAATAAGGATGTGGCTGAAGAGAGATGATAAAGCGGATAAAAATCGTTTTAACCTACCAACTTGTAACGAAGTGGCAATTGTGTTTGTTGCAGAAGATGGAGATCCTCCGGTACAGAGAGATGTATGCGTGTACTCTAAAGGGGGAGGTCCTATAAGTATTCCAAGTTTGAGTAAACACGTCGATCCTATGACATATCCTCTTATGTTTCCCTCTGGTGAAACAGGATGGTCGCCAAGGATAAAGCAAAACCACGGTAATCGTGAAATAACCGCGCTGCAATATTACAGCTACAAGTTGAGTGATAGAGGGGGATTTAATCCATGCCTGAACATGGGAAGACTGTCTCAACAGTACATTGTTGATATGTGGACAAAAGTTGAAAGTAATCGTCTATATTACATAAGAAATCAACAAAGCAAATTACGAGCCGAATTGTATAAAGGAGTCATTGATTATCTACATAACAAAGCCGGACAGGACAACGCAAGGATTGGCAAAATGGTGATATTACCATCTTCGTTCAGCGGTAGTCCGCGTGCCTTACAGCAAAGTTTTATCGATACAATGACGCTATTGCAAAAATACGGGAAACCCGATTTATTCATAACAATTACCTGCAATCCGAAGTGGAAAGACATAGTCGAAAATTTGATGCCTGGTCAAACTGCTACGGATCGACCAGATCTTATAGCTAGGGTGTTTGAACTAAAAGTTTTCAAAAAAGAGGCCTACCACATGCTCATATGTTATTTTGGCTGGAAGAAGATAGTAAAATTAGGAACGCAGACGATGTTGACAGAATAGTATCTGCCGAGATACCAGACAAAACGAGACACCCGTTATTGCATGAAATAGTCAAACAATGTATGATTCATGGACCATGTGGTCACCAAAACGTGAATTCGCCCTGCATGGATAGTAAAACAAATCGATGTACCAAACGTTACCCCAAAGATTACATATCCGAAACCAACTATATGTCAACCGGGTATCCATTATATCGCAGACGAGACGACGGTAATGTGATCTGTGATACGATTAAAGGAGGGGTACATAGGTTTGCAGATAACAGAAGTGTTGTGCCCTATAACGCATATTTATTACTGAAATTTAATTGTCACGTCAACGTAGAAATATGTACAACGGTCCAATGTATAAAGTATCTATTCAAGTACTGTTATAAAGGGCATGATTGCGCGGTCGTCGAAATGAAGGATGCACAGGAAGAAAATAGCGTGAAATATGACGAGGTTGACGAATATATATCAACGCGATATGTGTGTCCACCCGAGGCAATGCATCGACTGTACCAATTTCCGATGAACGAGCAATCGCACGCTATATATAGGCTAGCTGTTCACGTAGAAAACGAACATACGTTATATTTTGAAGAGGGTCGCGAAAATGTAGCCGTAGACAACAATAAAAAATCAACGCTGCTTGCGTGGCTAAACCTTAATAAGATCGACGTGGAAGCGCGTAATTATTTGTACTGTGAAATTCCAACTCATTATGTGTTCAATAAGAAAAATACAGAGTGGACGAAACGAAAGAAATTTGTAAAACCTGTACTGAGCAGAATGTATTTCGTGAGTTCTCGCGAAACTGAGCGTTACTATTTGAGATTGTTGCTATTACATGTTCGGGGAGCACAATCATACGGTGAATTGCAAACTTTCGAAGGTACGACGTACTCATCGTTTTTTGAAGCAGCAGTAGCGCGAAAGATAGTTAGTAATGATGAAGAATGGGACAAATGTTTAGCCGAAGGATCGAATCTCAAGTTTCCGAAAGAGATGTGTAGACTGTTTGCGTACATTTGTGTTTTCGGCACGCCCATCAATGCAAGTGAATTGTTTGAGAAATATAAACGTGAGATGGTTGATCGAAATGAATACAATGAAGAAACTGAACAAAAGGCGTTGCAAGTGATTAACGAAATACTCACATTTCATGGATTTACATTGCGAAATTTCAAATTGCCAGATTTAAAAGAAGATTACGTATTTTCGAGCGATATAGACAATGACGAGGACATAACTGCTATTAATCAGACAGTAACAGCATTAGTTAACAGTTTAACGAAACATCAACGTAATGTTTATGCTGCAGTCATGAATGCTGTACGTGGTGAAAGCTCTGATAAGTGCATTTATGTGGACGGCCCTGGCGGCAGCGGAAAAAGTTATCTGCATAACACCATTATCACTACATTAAAAGGTATGGGCTTGATAGTGCTGTCCGTAGCATGGACTGGAATTGCAGCGAATTTGTTGAAAGGAGGGAGAACTGTACACTGAACCTTCAAACTCCCGTTACAGTTAAACGAATGCTCAACGTGTAATATCAAACCGAATTCTAGACAAGGGTTGCACATTCGAAATTCGAAAGCTATAATCTGGGATGAAATAACAATGGCCTCTAAGTATGCACTAGAGGCCTTTGATCGTATGTTGAGAGATATATGTAATTGTAACGAACCATTTGGTGGTAAAATAGTCATAGTTTCTGGTGATTTTAGGCAAACTTTACCAGTTGTGCGACATGGAAGTAGGACACAAATTCTAGAAGCGTGTGTTAAGAGAAGTGCCTTATGGAAACAATTCGTATACATGTCATTGAAGGGCAACATTCGTGTCTCTGATGGACAAACAGATTTCACACAATGGCTTCTGCGAGTTGGTGATGGTGTTTTTGGCGATTCTTTTGAACGTAACAACGAAGTTACATGCATTCCTACGGAATTCCGTTCGAATGGTGATATCGTTCGAGAAATATTTGGAGAAAGTGTAGATCCACAAGACCCTTCGAATTATGGTAAGGTTATATTGGCTCCGACCAATGTCGATGTTATTGCCATAAACAACGAAATATTGTCAAAAATTAAAGGTGATGCAGCGGAATATCTGAGTGTCGACACAGGTAAAGATGAAGATAATACGAATATCGGTAATATACTTCCGATTGAATTCATGAATTCATTGACTCCCAATGGTCTTCCACCCCATAAGTTGATGTTGAAAGTAGGAAGTATCGTCATCCTGTTACGTAACCTAAATCTGTCACAAGGGCTATGTAATGGTACTAGACTGGTTGTAAAAAAGCTAAACCAGTATCTGATCTGTACTGAAATTATAAGTGGAAATTGCGTTGGCGAAACTGTACTGATACCACGAATAGATTTAACACCGAGCGAAGAAGATGTACCATTTAAGATGGTCAGAAGACAGTTTCCTGTGAGATTGGGCTGTGCGATGACAATTAACAAGTCACAAGGTCAATCTTTCGATAGCGTTGGAGTCTATTTACCAAATCCCGTGTTTAGTCATGGTCAACTATATGTTGCTTTGTCCAGAGTTAAGTCGAAAAATAATTTGAAAGTCTTGCTGACAAAGAAATCGACTGAAACATCAAATGGCAAAGTGTATACAAGAAATATTGTGTATAAGGAAATCTTTGGTGCTTCGTAAGCTAATAAACTGAGATCCATAGTATCCGTTGTGGTTTCAGAGAAGCAAATTCAAAAGTATATTCTGTTCGAAATGTGATATCCAAAATCACAGTGGAATGTTGAGTTTTATCGTACATTTGGTGACGAATCACTATTTTTTAATTATATTATATGTAGATTATACATATTGTACATGCAGTCTCGGGGCATTGTTATGGACTACGATACCAGGAATCTGTTGGTAATAACAAATTTTAGTTGCTTCAATTGGTCGTGAGCGCTACTTAGCTGCCTAATCTGGACACAAGCGCTGCGTGTAATCAGCTGCTGTTTCATCACGACATAAGCGCTATATAATATGTTCAGCTGCGGATGCCTCACGTGGGTATAAATGCGCTACATGAGATGACAACTTAGGTGTGTGTATGTGTGAGCGTATGTGTTTGAATAACACGTGTATGTGTGTGTACGGAGATGGGCACAGGGTGCCTTCGCGTTAAAAATTGTAGTATATTGTAATATTTACCGATGTTATTGATCGATGCTTCTTCTCCGATATGTAATCCCGTTAGTTTACTTATTGTTAATGGTCGCGTATTAGGCTTATTCAGCGCGAATTCGTTCCCAAAAAGTTTTGTTTTCCTCATTTGCTTCATTTAACGCAACACCGATAAGATTTGCATATCTGCGAGGGAATTCTTATTACGGAAATTCATCGTTGGAATTCTGCCTGTGGATCACTCTTGGTAGGTGTCCCTGAAGCTTTGTATTAGCAGTTGCACTGCTTCTCGAGAGCGTAACTCTATTATCCTACTAGCCGGTTACCTACGGTGAAGTTTTATTTTCTAGGCCTGGATTCTACACTAATAGCCAGGTTGGAAGGATGCCTGTCGTTCGACGCCTGAATGAGTCGAAGAAATACGAAGAATCGAATATCATCGAAAACGAAATGAAAATTGGATTTGATTCAAATTCGAAGTCAATATTTTCGGGACATCACCTAACAAACGAATTCGCAGTTGCATCTCTTACAAAGTTACGGCCGGAAAACGACACAGCGTAATTCTGCTATCTACACGATGGTCACTCAGGGGAACGTCTTATTTTTCAAGACTGCAGTCTGCGCTAACAGGGTCGATACAATGTCATCCCATCATTTGATGTTTCGCCAAATCAGAGACGTAGGGAGAATTAATTATCATCGAAAGAGGTATGTAGACTCGAATTGAAATATGAAGACAACATTTTTGGCATACTAACTTACTAAGTCTGCGAGTTTGATATAATCAGCTTGGACTGATTGATTGTTTCAGTTTGGTGTAAACAAGTATGCATGCAGAAGAGAGTGGCGTTAGGTTCAGTATTGGGTTCGGATAGTTGCAACTATTCTTCGCCTATGCCTGAGAAGTCTCTTTGTGCCTCATTTGCATCTATGACGTCGTAACCAAGTATTGGAAACTGCTAGACCCTGCCAAGCTTGTGGACTCCTTTAGTCTTCGTGGCTCCGAGATACTGTGTTTCAACTTTCACATCAAGTGAAGAAGGGGGGGGGGATACTTTATCGTGACAGTTTTGTGTGTGCGATAAATTTAGAATTATAACTTCTGAGAACATTCCGTAGTGTATAATAACCTCGCGGACACTCTGACAACAGTTGACGGCATTAGTAGAGATTATGCACTATACTTCGATTTTTGTGGTCATTCAGATAATTGTTCAACACTAGCTGATTTTCTCATCTGACTTTTGATAACTAATTTGTGTATAACGTTTGTTGAATAATGTTGACTATCAATAACATAGATGATTATTCAAATGTTAAATTGACTACCTCACGGGAACGAATTCTTTTCGAAGTCGGTTGATTCGCAAAAGATTGACACGCGTTAAGGGGAGGCTCTACTCGATTATGACCGACTTACCGACATAAATGGGCGCGTCGCTTATTTCGATGAAAATTGAAGTCTACGGGCCTAAATCGCAAAAAAGGGCTCTGTCGCGGATCGCTACGTGCAATTCCGAACCTAAATATGTCAAAACCTTTTTGTTTTGTGCGGAAACAAAGTAATGGCATTGTTATTACGAAAGTGTGAAAGTTGGGCGACGACGCCAATTGACACATTTTCGTAATAACAATGCCATTACTTTGTTTCCGCACAAAACAAAAAGGTTTTGACATATTTAGATTCGGAATTACACGTAGCGATCCGCGACAGAGCCCTTTTTTGCGATTTAGGCCCGTAGACTTCAATTTTCATCGAAATAAGCGACACGCCCACTTATGTCGGTAAGTCGGTCATAATCGAGTAGAGCCTCCCCTTAATACTGCTTACGGGATTGTCGGTGTGCAGAAAAAGTGCGCACTGAGCGTGAATTTTACATTACTTAATTAACGGGAAGATGCAAAAGCTAGGAAAAATGCGGGTAGCGCGTACTTTTTTTCAAATCGAACCCGTCATTATTGGAGAATAATTCTTTTACATCCGATATAACTTGAAATCATACGTATAAAATTCACTAAAGCCTCGCTGGTTACAATATTTCGAGATTTTCAGAGTTTCATTAGATAATTCATTCGTTTTTGCTTCACTGCACACTATATGGTGTATCTTAATTTTCGTTCTGCATAATTTTGAATCTGGAAATATTGTACTATAGATAATAACTTCATCTTTTGTTAACTCTTGAATTGCTCATTATAATCTGTGAACGTGTCCTACCATTTGAACTTCGGATACGGAATAAATGACTCAATTTAATTTTCGTTCTTTTTTTGGAAAAATATGTTTACTCATCACCTACGTGTTCCCCTTTCCGCCGACCATAGTAAGATTGATATTAATTTCAATTTATGCAATAATATGTTCCATATCCATTCTCGATCTGTAATACAATTAAACAGTGTAATAATATTAGTATGTTCTTAAAATATCTGGATACTATTATCATGAATTGTCAGTTGAGTAACGGAACATCGGAATTCATAGTAGGCATGACGAATTTTCCATGATAATTTTAACAATCTAATTCTAACATAATCATAATAATAATAATGGTAATTTATTAATATAATATGTGTAGTAATAATATGATGAGAATGATGAGAATAGTGATGAAGTCTTTGCTGTACCAGGATTGGGAAATTTTCTGGACATCCGGACATCCGGTAATCCGGAAATACAATCATGTACTTTACTGTTATACCAAGGAATAATCCTTCACCGATCTGAATTGCATAGCGTGATGGTATACATTTCCAAGATACTTGAAATACCATTGACGACCGAGCGAGCGAAGCGAGCGCGGAACAACGTCCTCTCCGACCGAGCGACTCATCACTAGGTGGAGTGAGGTCTTCGAACTGATCTCTGTTTATTTAATGAGGTTTCGGAAATTGTCGCTATGGTACATTCATATGGTACAGGTGAAAATATGCATTCTGTAATACAGACACTGCGATTTACAAGGTACAGACAGATACACGTTATATCTGTAATGCAATTGAACTATCTGAAACGTATAGTATAATTGTGCCCCTTTCTGCCGACCATAGTAAGGTTAATAACAATTTCGATTTATGAAAATACATGTTACATATCCATCTTACATCTGTAATACAATTGAACCATCGAAAAGATGTAGCGTAACAATATCAGTATGTTCTTAAAATATTTTGGGTACTACTGACAACCGATTAAGCGCAGCGAGCGAGGAACAATCCTCTACCGATTTCAATTGCATAAAGTGATAGTACACACTCCCAAAATATTTGAAATACCACTGACAACCAAGCGAGCGAAGCGAGCGAGGAACAACGCTCCCCCTCAACCGAGTGAGCGAGCGAAGCGAGCGAATGAGGAACAAGGCCTTCTAGTATGATATGAATATGAATATGAATATGCATATGAGAGGTTAATCGTCAGCGTCGCAGATATTATCGATTCTTTTTCGCATCGCAATTTCTTCCAGATTCATATGAGAGGTTAATCGTCAGCGTCGCAGATTCTTTTCCGCATTGCAATTTCTTCCAGAATGAATATGATATGAATATGAATATGAATATGAATATGAATATGAGAGGTTAATCGTCAGCGTCGCAGATATTACCATCGCAGATTCTCTGTCGCATCGCAATTTCTGTTAGATTCATATGAGAGGTTAATCGTCAGCGTCGCAGATTCTTTTCCGCATCGCAATTTCTTCCAGATTCATACGAGAGGTTAATCGTCAGCGTCGCACATTTTACCATCGCAGATTCATTTTTGCATCGCGATTTCTTCCTCATCGCAATTTCTTCGTCGCAGGTTAAATCCAACGCGTGTAGTTTATTCTTTTGATCGGTTAGGTCAGGTTCGCAGTGACAGTTCTGACAGTTCAGCCGTAGGGTTGCAGTGACAGTTAGCTCTCGGCTCATCTCAGACCACAGTCGACCCGCGCATCCAATCGCAGCGCGAATAAAGCGATGACAATGAGGATCGCAAACATCGACCATCAGCCGCGTTCGGGGTGGGACATCAACTTTTTTCTAAGGGGACACGGAATGTTCAAACAATTTTCAACATGTCAGGTTCCACTCGATTCGTCAAGTATTGTCATGATATCCTGATTTTTGTTTCAGGAGTCGATCCAACCGAGGCTGCCATCAAGGGTGAGTTAAAGATACAGAGATTTTCGATAATGACAGATATTCACTTATTGTTCGAATTTGCTCAAGCGAGTCGAGCACCGCGGAATGACGACTTAATCACAGTCCTCTTTGCTTAAATTTCAGATGCCATGACACGTGTCAACGCCCAACTGTCAGAACTTGTGCATCATGTTGGACAGATATCCGCCAGTAAGTTCCAAACAATGTCACCCAATGAAGATGTTCAAGTCATAGCTGCTAAGACATGCGTCAAATATTGACAAACTACAATAGTGTCATGATGTACCTATTTTATTTTCAGATAGCGGTTCCCGGCTGAAGCCCGCAGACGCTGGTAAGTGATGAGTGGATACACTTACTTGACCAATTTATACGTCTACCGAAACGCTCAAATTATCTGTGTCTCTATTTTTATTTCAGATCCTTTAATTAGAACCGGAAACAATCTCGCAAACAGTGTAAATCTTATTCTAAGGCGTAGCGGTGAGTTGAAGACGACTTTATACCCTTTAAAAATCGCGTGTCTAATGACATAAGGACGTAAGCGCCATTATACGACGTTTTGCTGTTTATAATGGCATAAAGTCACATCATTTTTTTTTTCACGCCAATTGCTCTGAAAACGTTCGAAACGTATAGATCAATTGAAATTACGGGATCGAAAATTTAAGTGAAAAAGGTCGTAAGTTGGGCGGATACGACCTGCTTTTAACTGCGATTTTTATTATCGAATTTTTCGAAACGACGTCGATTTCGATTTTTCTTTGCGTTTCACGAGTTTTTACAACTATTTGGAAAAATCATTAAAAACTTTTTAAAAAAATGGCGCTCACGACGTTTTGCCTTTACGTTGTTTTTTATTTTTCCTTAAAAATTGTAATAAAATAACGACGTATCCGCCAAATTTACGACGTTTTGCACTTACATTTTTCGATCTCGTAAGTTCAATTGATCTATACGTTTTGGCCGTTTTCAGAGCGAGTGGCGTGAAAAAAAAAATTATACGACCTTTTGCCACCAAAATCACGTTCTTGGCGCTTACGACCTTATGCCATTAGACACGCGAAATGTTTTTGTGATCTACTGTTCGCCTCACATATCAGGGTGAAGTCGAGGAATTGTTTTAATTGATTCCGATCAAATTTTATCGTAGATCGATCGACATTTCCTATTTCAATTCTTCATATTTCATTATTTTTCACTCATTGCCGTTATATCATGCGTCAATTGGTGAATTTCCACTTTGTCAAGATAACATATTTTATTTCCAGGAACCGAATCAGGATTGGCTACCAAATTCCGGAGTAAGTGACACTTATTCGAAAAATACATCAAGCCTAGCTTGCTTTTCATCTAGCTCTTGATAGAACTGAGTGAGAGTCGAAGACGACTCGATCATAACCTCTCTATATTCCAATTTCAGAATTAGTCAACCCAGTAAAAAACAAAGTCATAGCCGATTTGGAAAGGAGAGATGCGAAATTCGGAAGTGAGTTGCCCATCTAGAATATCGCGCATCAAGCACTTGAAAATTATCCGAATTATTGAGGTATCTTTTAATTTCCAGAGACCAGCACTGAGTTGAGACCTACTGTGACCGAAATAACTATTTTATTCGACACAGTAAAGACCGAAATCGATGCGATTTTGAATGCTGCTTACATTCTTGCCGAAAGTAAGTTGAAAACAATCATACCATTAGAAATGTAAAGGGTGAACCGTGACCACATCTTCCTGGAAAATGAAAACAAAACCCACGAAGGTTCTTCCGTTATGATGTATAAATAATAACTCTCCTTTTTTTTTGACCTTATCTTCTAATATTGTAGAACTTCATTGGTTTCGTAGGTCAGTAAAACAACTCTCATTGACATTTCGACCCCGAAGAGGGCCCTCTTCAGAACTGTAATAGTTTTTATTCGATGAACAACAAATATATTATTTACAAAAGAAAAGGAATAATTATTATACTTACAGACTTAGTCTTAATTCTTATACATAATAATAAATCATAATTGATTGCGACGTTATATTGACGACGTTAACAGCAACTGCAACGTGAAATCAGAAATTTTTTTTTTTGAGGTTATGAACCCAATTTTTAAATTTTTAAATTTGAAGAACCATAAGGTAAAATAAAAACTCACAAATGGAATTATGCCATTAATGCATCCTTATCTGGCTCCTTGGGAGTCATCTTGATGACGGATTGTTGCCAAGGATCCAGATAAGGAAGGATTTTTATGGAGCGAACGACAGAACGTGTGAATCCACTTATTTCAGATGACCGGAAAGAAGGAACAAGCGATTGCTAATAGGTTGAATATAGACCAATAGGAAGGCAATTAGCCCAATCAAGACAAGATGGCCAGTGCAAGTTATTGGTAGTTCAAAGCGTGGCAAATTCAAATTCAACTAGCAGTTGCTATTAGTAGTTCAAAATTGGAAAATGAATTACAATGAAATTTTTTTCCGATTTCCAATTCCAAATAACAAAGCACAGGATTAGAGAAGACCGAAGTAAGTAGCGCTTAAATTATCTACATCGCTACGTTGATTTACGGTGGAGCTATCTTTAACGATGTGACACATTTCGTGTATGATTCTTTTTCTATAATTCTTTTCCTTCGTTAAAATTTTGGTGTTTTTGTAATTAAACTGGTGGTCATTTCCAATCCTGTGCTTTGTTAGGGCGGTATGTTCTTTGGCATTGCGATTGACATTCTTGTCGTGTTCATTTAATCTCGTTTTCAACCATCTACCTGTCTGTCCAATATATGATGACTCGCAACCGTCACAAGGGATTTTGTATACGACATTAGATGTAAAAGGTAAAGGTGTTTTATCCTTGAGTGGATTGTAAAGATGAGATAGATCGTTGAAATTCTTAAATGAACAAGAGACATTGAACGGTCTTAAAGTCCTAGCTACAGCCTGAGACAATCCTTTAACGTAAGGAAAACAAAAAGTTACAGGATTTCGATGTTCAGTTATAACCGTGGGTTCATTGAGTCTATTCGTTAGTGTTTTCAGGCGTTTAAGCACGTTTGTATCAACAAAATCCTCTGGGTAGTTGTTTTCTAACAGGACATTTCTCACAAGTTCCAAGTTCTTTAGATGGAAGGGTGGGTCAGAAAGTAAGACGCTGCGATCCACTAGTCCATATATAATCCCAATTTTTTGTTGAATAGGGTGATGTGAATGGAAATTCAGATATTTCCTCGACCAAGTGGGCTTTTGGTACCAATCAGTAAGAATCCCCTCTGTTTTGTTAATGACTGTGATGTCTAGGAAGTTAATTTTATCATCTACCGAGCATTCAGTGGTGAATTGGAGCCTCGGGTAGTAGCTATTAAAAGTTTCAAGCACGAGTTCCAGACAATCTATTGGGATAGTTATTAAGATATCATCAACGTATCTTACATAGAAGGGAACAGTGAAGGGTAGTTTAGCAAGGCAGTCTGTTTCAAGATCCTCCATAACTAAGTTAGAAAGAATAGGAGATAGAGGTGAACCCATGGGCAAGCCGAAGGTTTGTTCGTACGAGTTGTTGTTGAAGTTGAAACAGGCAGCTTTGAAACAGCTGTTTCAGAGCTGCCTGTTTCAACTTCAACAACAACTGCTGTTTCAAAGCTGCCTGTTTCAACTTCAACAACAACTCGTACGAACAAACCTTCGGCTTGCCCATGGGTTCACCTCTATCTCCTATTCTTTCTAACTTAGTTATGGAGGATCTTGAAACAGACTGCCTTGCTAAACTACCCTTCACTGTTCCCTTCTATGTAAGATACGTTGATGATATCTTAATAACTATCCCAATAGATTGTCTGGAACTCGTGCTTGAAACTTTTAATAGCTACCACCCGAGGCTCCAATTCACCACTGAATGCTCGGTAGATGATAAAATTAACTTCCTAGACATCACAGTCATTAACAAAACAGAGGGGATTCTTACTAATTGGTACCAAAAGCCCACTTGGTCGAGGAAATATCTGAATTTCCATTCACATCACCCTATTCAACAAAAAATTGGGATTATATATGGACTAGTGGATCGCGGCGTCTTACTTTCTGACCCACCCTTCCATCTAAAGAACTTGGAACTTGTGAGAAATGTCCTGTTAGAAAACAACTACCCAGAGGATTTTGTTGATACAAACGTGCTTAAACGCCTGAAAACACTAACGAATAGACTCAATGAACCCTCGGTTATAACTGAACATCGAAATCCTGTAACTTTTTGTTTTCCTTACGTTAAAGGATTGTCTCAGGCTGTAGCTAGGACTTTAAGACCGTTCAATGTCTCTTGTTCATTTAAGAATTTCAATGATCTATCTCATCTTTACAATCCACTCAAGGATAAAACACCTTTACCTTTTACATCTAATGTCGTATACAAAATCCCTTGTGACGGTTGCGAGTCATCATATATTGGACAGACAGGTAGATGGTTGAAAACGAGATTAAATGAACACGACAAGAATGTCAATCGCAATGCCAAAGAACATACCGCCCTAACAAAGCACAGGATTGGAAATGACCACCAGTTTAATTAGAAAAACACCAAAATTTTAACGAAGGAAAAGAATTATAGAAAAAGAATCATACACGAAATGTGTCACATCGTTAAAGATAGCTCCACCGTAAATCAACGTAGCGATGTAGATAATTTAAGCGCTACTTACTTCGGTCTTCTCTAATCCTGTGCTTTGTTATTTGGAATTGGAAATCGGAAAAAAATTTCATTGTAATTCGTTTTCCAATTTTGAACTACTAATAGCAACTGCTAGTTGAATTTGAATTTGCCACGCTTTGAACTACCAATAACTTGCACTGGCCATCTTGTCTTGATTGGGCTAATTGCCTTCCTATTGGTCTATATTCAACCTATTAGCAATCGCTTGTTCCTTCTTTCCGGTCATCTGAAATAAGTGGATTCACACGTTCTGTCGTTCGCTCCATAAAAATCCTTCCTTATCTGGATCCTTTGCAACAATCCGTCATCAAGATGACTCCCAAGGAGCCAGATAAGGATGCATTAATGGCATAATTCCATTTGTGAGTTTTTATTTTACCTTATGGTTCTTCAAATTTAAAAATTTAAAAATTGGGTTCATAACCTCAAAAAAAAAAATTTCTGATTTCACGTTGCAGTTGCTGTTAACGTCGTCAATATAACGTCGCAATCAATTATGATTTATTATTATGTATAAGAATTAAGACTAAGTCTGTAAGTATAATAATTATTCCTTTTCTTTTGTAAATAATATATTTGTTGTTCATCGAATAAAAACTATTACAGTTCTGAAGAGGGCCCTCTTCGGGGTCGAAACGTCAATGAGAGTTGTTTTACTGACCTACGAAACCAATGAGGTTCTACAATGATGTATAAAGCCTTGGAAAAGATTTCATTCGAGTATTAAATTTATTTTCTTCCTTTTTTCAAATCGATTGTCCATTGTAAGGGATAGAAGGCACAGAGGAAGAGAGAGAAAGAAAACTAGTTTTCAGTTCACTGGGTACGAGTCCCTCGGTATTCTCGAAGACCTGAGGAAGCACGTAGAAAAGATCGTTACGTGCAGTAAAGTTTTTAATTACTTTCATTATCCAGCAATAATTTGCCGATCTCGTAAAGTCAACCCCTATTTTTCTTTTGTGCGACTTTATTATCCCCACCATGGAGATTTTCATATAAACGAACAGGTGAAGCATTCGAACACCTTTTTCTTACATGAAATGAAATAAGAAGACCGAAACAACTTTCTTATTAGAATAGATTAGATTAGATTAAGTTTATTATGCCGTGGCCTAAAATAGGCTAAAGGGCAAACGATCCATTAATGAATTACAAAAGTATACAACTAGAAATAAGGAAAAATAGAAAATAATTACACAATGTATACACCAAAACAGTTTTGATGCAGTAGGGAAGAAACAAACAAAAAAAAGTAAGAAACATGCAGACAAAAAAAGAAAATATAAATATAGGTATATATATATATATATAAATAACGCATAGCGTGATGGTGCAATAGAGACTGGCTAATGACTATGCGCGACTAAGTAAATACTACAAATATACAGGGTGTCCCATTTTAAAAAATGCAGCCGAATATCTCGGAAAGTATTGGTTGCAGAGAAAAATATTTCAGATAAAAGTTGTTTGGTTTTGAGGGGGACAGATTCTGATGATATTGGCTTTTTTGTAGGTGGAGGCGTTAAGGTGATATAAAGGTCAACTTTTGTTTTTTGAATGGAATCATGTATTTATTATTAATTCATCAGATCGGGCGTTTAATTTTACATCAAAAAGCACTGCTGAACTGATGTTCTAACATGAACGGTTCCGTAGATATTTCATTTTTCTCAAAATAAGTTTGATGAGCGTTCATGTTTCGGTTGATGTATGATCAACCTTCAAGCATTGACAAGATGCTCGAACACATTACCTTCTTGGTTGATACACAAGTGCAGCCTATTTTCGAAACTTTCAACCGTTTGGAGAAGGACAATTCTCGGAATACTTCTACAGGCATTACGTATACGGTTTTTCATATCTTCTGCAGTGGTTGGCGCCGTTGCAAAAACTGTATTTTTTACACAAGACCGTAATGTGTTCGAGCATCTTGTCAATGCTTGAAGGTTGATCGTACATACATCAACCGAAACATGAACGCTCATAAACTTATTTTGAGAAAAATGAAATATCTACGAAACCGTTCATGTTAGGACATCAGTTCAGCAGTGCTTTTTGATGTAAAATTAAACGCCCGATCTGATGAATTAATAATAAATACATGATTCCATTTAAAAAACAAAAGTTGACCTTCATACCACCTTAACGCCTCCACCTACAAAAAAGCCAATATCATCAAAATCTGTCCCCCTCGAAACCAAACCACTTTTATCTGAAATATTTTTTTCTGCAACCAATACTTTCCGAGATATTCGGCTGCATTTTTTAAAATGGGACACCCTGTATAGCTAAGATTAGAATCCGAATACAAAAATTGTTAACCTATTTAAAAGAACAAATTATATGAGGAAGCAGCTGGAAACAGCTGGGCGAGGGGCATCTAGAAGAACGCCCACGACCAGCGCACCTCAGCTAGTGATGGCAAAAAGTTTGGCAAAAATCGGACAGGGCTGAAGTGCGCTCACAGCAGACGAGACAGACAAGCAGCCTAGGCATATAATTGAGAATAAATAGTAAATAATAGCAGTCCATAACAAAAAATATAAGGAAAATGTGAAAAGGGGCACAAAGCAACAGGCTATACGGTGATTAAAAGTCAAAATAAGAAAATAAAAACACTGATAATCCATACAATGGATCGCGACACGCGGGGAGAAGGCGAATGCACTCGACAACTACATAACAGCCTGGATCGGGGGGCTACAACAGCGGCTGCAAAAATCTCAGCAGACATAAGATGGCCAAAGAGCCTCACTTTAAACACCTCCAGGGAGGATGTTTCGCAAACCGAAACAGGCAGGCTGTCCCACAGGTATATGGCCGAAAGAAGGAACGAGTGGCGGTAACAAGCGGTCCTATGATTGGGAATGTGCAATGAGGACGAATTATCAGACGCAGCTTGCCTAGCAGAGCGACGCAGATCGGGATCCGGATTCAGGAAGAGTTCTCGCAAGTAAAACGGAGAAGACGTTGCCAAGATTTGGAAAACGCTCGAACCCAGGAAAAATAAACGCCGGTTCGTCACCGATAGCCAGTTTAGCTTGAGGCGATATGGCGTGATATGAACATCCGTCCGCAAATCAATGACAAACCTGATACCGCAATTGACCAAACGCTGGAGCTTTAGTTTGAGATATTCCGGGGCATCATGGTATACTAAACAGCAATAGTCAATATGCGGGAAAATCAGGGCACTAACGACTAACCAGTAACGCCCTAATCTGCGGAGAAAGAATCTCCCTGCGATATTTTAACTTATGTAGGGCTGCGTGGACTTTTCTCCAGACTTGGGCTATATGAGCGTTCCAGGTAAGATCTGCGGAGAGTTGGGCTCCGAGGTTCCTGACCATATCGACATAGGGTACCAGCTGGGCTTATCACAGTCACGGCGGGGATATCTAGGACACGCAGCTTTTCGAGATAGGGTGAACTACCAAGGATCATTGCCTTCGTCTTCAGGACGTTCAACTTCAAGCCGTTATTCATTGCCCAATCCGAAACTGCATTTGCATCCGTGTTAATCTTTTCACCGGCGGCCAATAAGTCATATGATGGTGCATGTACGTAGATTGGTAGGTCATCCGCGAAGATGATATGCTCAGCATACTTGAGTATCTGGCCGATATCATTTATAAAGAGAAGAAAGAGGAGGGGACCAAGAACGGAGCCCTGAGGAACCCCCGAATGGTTAGGTAGAAAACTCGACTGATTCCCTGAAAGATCTTGAACAGCCTGTGATCTGCCCGATAGGTAGGAGTGGAACCATCTTACCACCTCATCTGAGAGGCCATTACGCAGTAATTTTGCTAACAGTAATCGATGATTGATGCTATCGCACGCTTTACGAGAATCAAATAAAACGAGCACAGTGACACACCTGACGTCAACTGCCTTTCTTGCATCATCTAGCACCTTAAGTAGGGCCGATTGTGTGCTATGAAATTTTCGAAAGCCTGACTGAGCTGGGTCAAAAATGGCGTTTTGCTCCAGGTACAACACGAGTTGATTAGCAACTACCCTCTCTAACAGCTTAGAGAGGTGAGCCAAGTTAGCCACGGGTCTGGTATCGGCTTTAGAGGCCGGGGGGTCACACTTGTTAATAGGAACAATGAAGGCCGCCTTCCAGACGTCGGGGAAATAACAGTTTCGGAATGAGCAATTAAACAGCCGAGTAAGGTGGGGAGCGATGACACCAAGATGGCTCTCAAGATGTAACAGCTGAATACCATCAGGACTGTGTCCACGTGATTTGTTGAGGTATGACGCTAGAATTGTGCGGACTTGACATTCGAGAACGGGGCGGAAGGAGAATCGAGATTGGACCTGGGACCGCTCGTCAGCAATTAACTGTTGCAGTTCGATTCGTGAACACAAAGGGTGAGCACTCGTAATATGTAGATGTATAGTAAGCATTGAGTTGACCGCCTTCGAAGTGATGGAGCGGGGAGGACGCTGCATTGCTGGAGGCGATGAGCCCCAGAAGCCTAAGTTCCGACCAAATACTCGAGACGTCCGAAAGTTTGGATAACCGATCTTTATAAAATGCATTCTTGGCTCTCCTGATGTTTGATTTGAGTTCGCGACGCATAGCGCGAAAGCGAGCCAATAACTGTGGACAGCCCGTGCGTTTCGCAGATGTATACAAGCTGTTTCTGGCCCGGGTACGATATTTGAGATCCGGCGTGAACCAACCGGCAGGAGATTTTCTAAATTCACGCGTTACCATGGGGGCATGTACGTCGAGTGCATCAACAATCGCACCACATAGAGCTTCTGCCCTTTCGTCGACAACTTCACCAAGACCTGAAAGCGAGTTCGTGATACACAGATCCAACTCATCACCAAGGGCCTCAGCGTCACAGTTACGGAAATCTCGACATCTCCTCACACGGCTCACCCGACTCAGAACTGGTAGTTTGTATTCGATTTCGATTAAGTCGTGCCCAGCAATAGAAGGTGTCGCAGATTTTGTGAACGATTGAAGCTTATCAGCTGAATCTATTATGGTAACATCCAGTGATGAGTCAGAGTGGGCCGTGTGATGCGTATCACCAAAAGGTACAAGAAACAGAGAATGGCTGAAAACAATATCTCGCAAATAGTTTGCCTCGAAATTCCCACTGCTAAGATTGCAGTTTAAGTCACCCGTGATTATAATATTACTATAGCGATGCGAGTAGTTAGCAAACTCATTCAGAAACCCTTCTAGCAGAATGCCCTTCGGTCTGCGATAAATAACAGAGATCAAGAATTTAGGTATGCTGGTTTGAGCTAATCTCTATGATGAGAAATTCCGGTGAATTGGAAAATACAGAGGGGGATGAAGCGAGAATTATAGATTTAAGGGAATTGTGAACGTGAATACTCACCCCACCAACCGATTTTCCAACTCTGCTATTGCGCAATAGAATATAATTGTCGAGATCGAGCCACTAACTGGCCCACAATGTTGCAGCCAGGTTTCAGTAATTGAAATTATGTGATAGCAGCTATCCGAAAACGACTGCCTGACTTGATCTATATGGCTTAGCAGTAAATTTGCATTGAAACAAGCAACAATTAAGTTACGAACGGCAGATGATGAACCAACGTCAAGCGGCACAGGAGAGCGATGATCCAGTCCGATGTCATCAGGATGCGCAGATTCTTGAGGCAGTCAGGCTGGATCAGTCATGAGGTGGAAATCGGCGTCAGAGTTTGTAATGATGGGCTCAGAAGTAGAATCCCGCTTAAAAAGGACCGATGTCTTCTTCCAAACAAACCGGTATCCGCGTTGCTTGGCGTGGGCACGGACCCGACCCAAAAATTCGGACAAACCAGACGGCAGGCAAGTGATCGTTGACGAAAATCGGTGTATGAGGTTGGTCTTGAGCGAGACCAAGCTCGTCCGCGTAAACGGAGCCCTTGGTCCTCTTGGCGGCAAGAATTCGATTTCGACACCCAACTGATCTGAGCTGGACCAGGATCAGACGAGGTTTGTTCGATTTCGAGGCACCTCTGAGGCGCGTGATTTCCAGGACCTCTTCAGGAAGAATGTTGAGGGAGATTCGGGTCATGAGGGCTGGAAATATCGCTGGTAGGTCTTCGATCGGCAGCTCAGGGACCGCGGAGATCAGAAGGTCGCGGTTGAGTGAATTCCGATCGAGCGCGCACACTCGATCCAGGAGCTGGGACTTCTCCTCAGCATCAGCCGCCCGAGCAGCTTGAAGGTCGGCAACCTGGGTTGCTAAAGCTTCGATCCTAGCGTTGAAGTCCGCTGACATCGCTGCATTGGATTACGCAAGCTCCTCTACTCTTTCAGCTAGGGTGTCAACTCGACCTGGCAATCCCAACAGGCCATCGATTTTCTCTTTCATTTCTGTGGTTTCGGCGGTTTGTAAGGCAATAGACTCGCGTATGGAATTGGTGCTCGCTTCTCTTGCTGGAACTATCGCCTGTAGTGTAACGGTCGGCTCTTTTAGCGCGACATCTTTAGTACGATCCTGCGAGTTTTTAGTGACACCGAGCGCGAAGACCCCGAAGCAGAGGTAGCCGTGGAGTTTATACAATATTTGCATTTAGAGATCTCCTTGTTATTTATGACAAAGTTCACGAGCTGCATGCAGCCAGGGTGATAGTGACAGCGGCAGACGGAGCAACGAATGGAGGTAACTACCTGCTTTTTGCATTTCCTGCAGATCTTGTTGCTAGCAGTGTCAGTGGGCGACAGTGAACTCCCCGAGGTGTCATTCGAATCCGTCGATGATAGTCTGGGTGTACTCATGGCGAATGGCAGTAAGTAGCAGGGCGAGTGGCCTATCGGTGTATAGGTCTAATGTGTGGGAGAAGCTGGCCGGTGATTGCGAGCAGCACTGTGGCTATGATCAGAGTCCGCAATAATAGAGACGAGTAATCGAGCACAATACAGTGTGTTCATGTGTCAGTATGTCAATAAATCACGCACGATACGCGAACACACAGAACATCCCGTTGCCGTATGCTAATCTTCAACGAAGCTGCAGAATTACAATAGTTGGAGAACTATAACAGTTTAAAAGTGAAAATTGCGGACAATCTCGGCCGTTGACACACACGCGGCACTGCAACTTGGACGGTGGCTCGCGAACACAGGGATTGATGCAAGCGTAAGAACGATCCGATAGGAAAAACCGTAGAAATTGGCGAAAATTAGCGGGACCGAGCGACGCACGCCTTGTCCAGTAGCTTATTAGCCGTATAGGCTAGACACGTAGGGGGCCGTGCATAAATGACGTCACCATGAATTCTGCCTTTTTTGACCCTCCCCCCCTCCCCCCCTGTCACGCCAATTCACAAAGATTGGATCCCCCCTCCCCAAAGTGACGTCACAAAACTTTCACATACCCCCCCTCGGGCGGGCTTTTCAAATTTGAGACAGGGTTCTTTGACTGAATATTGAAGAAAAATTGAAATTTCGAGATGTGACGTCACATTTGCGTGTACCCCCCCTCCCCTCCCCATGTCACAAAACGTCACATTTTCGGTGAACCCCCCCCCCACCTCCATTGAGTGGTGACGTCATTTATGCACGGCCCCTAGGCGGTTCAATCGCGTGTGTCTCCTATTTTTCTTTCTGTGATAAAAATGGGAAGTTGGCTGCCCCAACTCGCAGAAGCTGAGAAGTGAAGAAGAAAAAAAACTGGGAAGGAAGAGTAGGATATAAAAAGACAGAAAAAAATATATCTAACAATCGGTCCATCTCGAACCCCACTTTTTCTCAATTCGTTATTCGACTCACCCTCGTCACCCCCCGCGAGCAAAGGCCCGCCCCTATTCCGAAGAACGATCTCAACTTGAGCGGGAGAAAAGTTCAATTGGCTAGAGGGGAGCTGAAAGTGTATTCCATAATTTTATCTTTTCTTCCACCCCCCAGAAACGTCGTAATTGGAGATCCTTATCGGTGAATTTATTGAAATAATGAATAAATTGGTATATTGTATCAAAATTTTATTCACGTCAAAATAACGGGAATCGTCTACGTAGAAATTGACTTTTGAAAGGGAAAAACTATCCGGGGCCCCGCTAGGGCCCTCCCTCAAAATTCAGGCTCGCCCCGAATCGGATAAAACTGTCTAGTCTCCTTCGAGTTTCTAGAATTCCAGATTCCATCGAGTCGAGCAGGGCCCTGGATAGTTTTCCCCATTCTGAAATTGATTTCTTCATGGACGGGGATGAAAAAAATCGGCCGAGGATCACAGACCGTGGTGAAAGTGCGGGATCTTCTTCCTCGACGTTAATTTTCTAAGAGTCTCGTAAAACACAGCTAGGAAATAGTGAAAATGCATTTATCGTATTCCTTTTATATTGACGCTCCGAGGTGGTAAATGCAAGACGTGTATTGTGTTAGTGATTTGTAGCGCAGATATACTCGCGAACAAACAACGAGGGCGTATTTTGTTTCACTTTCATTCAGTCTGCATGCAGTCGCTGGTACTCGGTACACCGAGAGAGAGAAAAACTGGTGTACTAGAAAATACGCTTAAATTCTGTGTTGAGGAGGTCATTTTTTCATGTTTGTTCTTTCGAACTGTCTTGTAGCTTCAGGTTTCAAGACCAAGTCTTTGGAAGAATTAATTGTAGCGCTCTGTAGCGATTATAACAATGCAGTGTTTGAGTAATCAGTTTTAATCATCTGAAATCACTGAAAATTCTCTTAAATTTTTCGAAATCGGTTCCGAATCAACAAAAATCAGCAGATTTCATCCACAATTATGTGTCCGTTTTTGGTTTCGTAGGTCATAAATAACTCCGTTGTTTGACGTTTCGGCCACCAAGAGGGCCCTCTTCAGAAATAAAATACCTAGACGTTATCTTAATACATTTTAAAGGAACTAGGAACTAGTTGTGTGAGACACGGCAATCGTTGTATATACGGTGAAAAACCATTTATCCGGTTCTTTCGGAGCCATATTTCAGGCGATAGTTGTAAGCAACCGACTTGTTTAACCGAATAATTCAAGACGGGCGACAACCAGTCAGCACATTTTTCTGAATTTAGTATGAATTAGTAATTCAGAAAAATGTGCTGACTGGTTGTCGCCCTTTCAAGGGTCGGTAGGTTGCAGGTGTTGCATTTAGCCGTTGGGATCTCATTCGTAACCGAGCGCGCGAGCAGGTAGCGTCGGTCGTGCGCTACGCTCTAAAACTTCGGCTGTGTTAAAAGTGAAATAACTTCGAGTAGAATTCAGCTATTGCAATTCTACAAAATGGAATCTTCTCCTGGAAGTAAGTACATTTTCTATATTAGTACAGTTTTTCATGTCAAACCCACACCGAGCAACAAAAAATGTAAACATCTACTGTGTATTCGCGTGCCTGCGGCGAAAAAAAAAAATGTTCACATCGACTAAAAGTTAATAATTCAATAGAATTCAGTAACCAGCCAAGTATCACATTATTCTTTAGAGTCTTGAGTATGATGTTACCAAATATTAGCTGCCTACGACTGCCTTTGTCGTTTTGGTGAATTTTTTTTCATAAATAGACGCTGGAATTGATCTCAGGCTCGGCGGGGCGGCACGGCGCGTGGCGCGCCGCACGAAGTCAAGGAATTATTTCTTCCAAATTTGTTGCCGAAAAATGTTGATCTCAATTTTATTATTGTATTGTTTACAGTGTTCTAGTATTATTATTAATTCTTTGAAATTATATATTGTTATTTCAATACTGAATTATTTTTTTCTAGGCTCTCAGACACACAGTGAAGTGCGGTACACCAGAGAAGAAATATTTCGCTTGGTTAGTGAGCATTTGAACGACAATGCAAACTAAGTTCATGAAGTCATCGAGAATCATTTATCTGCAAAACTATTCTCCTCGTACACGTTATCGAAGACTGAGAAGCAAACGATTCGTAAATTATTACACGAAATTATTACACGACATAGGTGGCAAAAAGCTAGCAGGACCGAGGCTGTGTTTCTGAAGAAAAATAGGGATTGGTTGAGCACATTCGTCGTCTTCGGGAACAATGAGGTCGGGAACTCTATAGAAAAAGAAGAATCACCTGCAGTTCGCGGTCGTGGACGCCCTACGAAAAGCTTTGAGAACTCGGGCGAACGGACTAAACGAAGAAAAATCGAAAATATACGTAATCAGTCCAGTACCGAAGAGCTTGCCCTTGCCACTGAGTTGAATCTTCGAGCTGAAGGAAAATTAGATGCCGCAAAAGTAATTCAAGATGTCATCGTGGGTAGTCCTACTAGAGCTTCGAAATACAGGCAATCTTTACGTACTGTTTCAGCAGATTGTTATTCCGATGATGCTGCTCTGTCTCTAATGATTGAGTATCATATGTCCAAACATACGTATCAGGGAATACGTTCCGGGGCGCAAGAACTTAACTCTAAAATATATCCATCTTACAAATGTGTGCTGCAGGCAAAAAAAAAAATGTTATCCGTCTAAAGATGATATAAACATAACTGAAAGTAGGGCTGAAGTGAAGCTTCAAGCACTGTTAGATCACACAGCGAGTCGCATATTGTTAGTGCAAGAAGACGTTTTGACTTGCCTCCCATCCGATAAAATTTCTGAATTGAATTTGATTTGCAAATGGGGATGCGATGGAACATCCGGGCAAAGCACTTTTAAACAAAAATTTAGCAATGACGATAGAGATAAATCGGATGCGACAATTTTTTTTACTTCGCTTGTGCCACTGCAGTTCATGTTTATTGATGAGGTAAACAACAAAGATATTATTATTTGGCAAAATCCGCGACCCTCATCCCCCCGATTTTGTAGACCGATAAAAATTGAGTTCTTGAAAGAGACTGCGGAAGGAACGCGAGCTGAAGTGAACGGTATCCAAGAACAAATAAACCAGCTCCAATCTTTTCATACAATTGTTAATGGAAGAGAAATGAATGTGACCTACAAATTAGCGCTAACGGGGCCAATAGGGCAGATGTCAGAAGAAGCCCAGGAAGCTTGTAATAAATACATAAAATCATTCCGACAAGATTTTGCAAGAAAATGTAGTAGGAAGGAAAATATGGAAGATGTTTTCTCGCGGCTTTTGGTTTCGTCCGACCCTGTCATTTCCAGTTTACGTAAGCTGCCAGCAAAGGCAACCAAATCCTTATCGCGCGAAGCAGTTGCGTTGTTGAAGTCAGCGAGTGTTCATAATAATGAAGAAGTTTCATCTAGTGACTATAGCGATAGTGATGACGAAAGCTATGCTGCGACTACAGATAGCGATTAATTTTACCAACTTAAAGAAGATGTTTTTTATTAACTGTTTGTATTTAATGTAATTTTTCATTACATGAGTGAATATACTCGGAATTGTTATTGTTTATTTCAATACTTTACCTATCTACTATATCCCACATATCCAGCATATTCTGTTCTTTAAAAAAAGATTCGTGTTCAGCGATCTGGAAAACCCCCGAATACCGAATTCCGTGAAGATTGATTGAATTTTTAAGAAAATTTTCCGCCGTTTTTGGGCCGCCATCTTGTTTTTTGAAAATTTGACTTCGGATTCGTGTTCAGTGACCTCGAAAACCCCCGAATACCGAATTCCGTGAAGATTGATTGAATTTTTAAGAAAATTTTCCGCCGTTTTTGGGCCGCCATCTTGTTTTTTGAAAATTTGACTTCGGATTCGTGTTCAGTGACCTCGAAAACCCCCGAATACCGAATTCCGTGAAGATTGATTGAATTTTTAAGAAAATTTTCCGCCGTTTTTGGGCCGCCATCTTGTTTTTTGAAAATTTGACTTCAGATTCGTGTTCAGTGACCTCAAAAACCCCCGATTACCGAATTTTGTAGCGATTACACGATACCTTCTATTTTTGACCGAAGATTTGGGATTTGGGACCACTGTGGGATCGGATGAATTCTAATCAGAAAGCTATTTCTAACGAAGTAAGTGGCTATAAGTTTGTGCGATTCTCATCTACCATATTCCGTAAAAATCTACGAAAAATTTTTCGGGTTGATCATGGTCGTAGATTTTCGTAAACTTTCGTAGATATTTGTAATAAAGATATTCTGTTGCTTGAAAGATGTAAATTTTCATAATTCATCATGAAATTTAGTAGTTTTATACTTCCGGAACTACAAAAGACTACAAAAAATTATGAGAAATTGCAAACAATTCCGATTTTCTGAACATTTCTACGATTTGAAAGTTTTTGTAGTTTGACGTGAAAATTATTTTTTACCAGGGATATTACGTTGTCGGGAAACTGTAGATTTTCGTAATTGTTCATGAAAATTCGTAGTTTTCTACTTCCAAAACTACGAACAACTACGACAAATTACGATAAATTATGAATTATTACGAAAAACCCTTTGTACACTTCGGTATTTTTCGTAGTTTGGCGTAGAAATTATTTTCACCAGGGATGTATGTCAAGAGCAATCAACTTTTGAAGTGTTGTGTCACGAAATATTCAACAGCACACTTAACATTTTTAGCACGTATGTTCTGCAGGTGGTAAAATTCATTGAATCATTAAAGACAAAAACAATGCGTACGTAATCACGATATAGATAAAATGTGTTTTTTGAACGTTATGCTCTTTGTTTGGAACCATTTTATTTTCTACATTTTATGCTACACTGAATGTTCAAACCATTTTCAACATGTCAGGTTCCACTCGATCCGTCAAGTATTGTCATGTATCCTGATTTTCGTTTCAGAAGTCAGTCCAACCGAGGATTCTGTCAACTGTGAGTTAAAGATACAGAGATTTTCGATAATGACAGATATTCACTTGTTGTTCGAATTTAGCTCAAGCGAGTCGAGCACCGCGGAATGACGACTTAATCACAGTCCTCTTTGCTTAAATTTCAGCTGCCGTGAGAAGTGTCAACGACGCTCTGTCAGCACTTACGGAAGATATTAAACGGTTGCCCGGCAGTAAGTTCAAAACAATGTCACCCAATGAAGATATTCAAGTCATATCTACGACATGCGTCAAATATTGACAAACTACAATAGTGTCATGATGTACCTATTAGGCATTCGCCATCGCAAAAAACGTCGGATCGAGTAAAAATTCGGGAATCATGTAGGGAGCACGTTTTGGCACCCGGGTAATCGTTTTCGCGCATTTTCAAGAGTGGTGTATGTGACCCCCCCATTTCTTGTAAACCTGCTATCATCCAAACTGCTGAACCGATCCTGATGAAATTTGCAGAGGTTACTTCTTTTACCCTGAAGATGTCAGAATTTTGTTGTGTACCCGATCCGACTTCCGGTTCAGAAATGGCGTTTGCTAACTTTGTCAATTTTGAAGATACAACAGCGAGCTTTGGAATACAGCCTCGTGATCACGAATCAAAATTTTGAGAATTTTTGAGGATTTTTCCGGCACCTGGGTCTCGGTGTCAAATCATTGCAGTTGCTTGTAAACACGCTATCTGCCAGACCGCTGAACCGATTTTGATGAAATTGGCAGAGGATACTTTTTTTATTCCGAAGATATGCAAATTTCATTGTAGACTCGATCCGACTCGCGGTTTAAAAACCGCGGTCGCTAGCTTCGTCAATTTTGAAGTTACGAGAGCGGTCCTTGGAATACGGTCTATTGGCTTCGAATCAAAATTTTGAAATTCTTGGGGGATTTTGAACACTATTACAAAACAAACTAGCACTGTACGATCGTGCCTTACGCAAAAAAGCGATGAGCTTTTTGGCTAAAACGGGCTAGTTTTATTTTCAGATAGCGAATCCCAGCTGACCCCCGGAGACGCTGGTAAGTGATGAGTGGATACACGTACTTGAACAATTTATACGTCTACCAACCGCTCAAATTATCATTGTCTTCATTTTTATTTCAGTTACTGTGATGAGAGTCGGACCCGATCTCGCAAAGACTGTATCTTCTGTCGTAAGGGGTAGCGGGGGTGAGTTGAAGACAACTTTACCCTTTAAAAATCGCGTGTCTAATACCATAAGGACGTAAGCGCCATTATAAGACGTTTTGCTGTTTATAATGGCATAAACTCGTACACATTTTTTTTTCACGCCAATCGCTCTGAAAACGTTCGAAACGTATAGATCAATTGAAATTACGAGATCGAAAACTCGGAAAAATGTAAGTGCAAACGGTCCTAAGTCGGGCGGATACGCCCTTCTGCTTTTAATTAACAATATTTTTTATCGATTTTTTTTTTCTAGTGGTCGTTCTTTCAATTTATCTTTGCGTTTCACGAGTTTTTACAACTATTTGGAAAAATCATTGAAAATTATTCAAAAAAAAATGGCGCTCACGGGGTTTGCCTTTACGTTGTTTTTTATTTTTCCTTAAAAATGGTAATGAAAGAAACACGTATCCGCTAAACTTACGACCTTTTGCACTTATATTTTTCGATCACGTAATTTCAATTGATCTATACGTTTTGGCCGTTTTCAGAGCGAATGGCGTGAAAAAAAAAATTATACGACCTTTTGCCACCAAAATCGCGTTTTTCGCGCTTACGACCTTATGCGATTAGACACGCGAAATGTTTTTGTGATCTACTGTTCGCTTCACATATCAGGGTGAAGTCGAGGAATTGTTTTACTTGATTCCGATCAAATTTTATCGTAGATCGATCGACGTTTCCTATTTCAATTCTTCATATTTCATTATTTTTCACTCATTGCCGTTATATCATGCGTCAATTGATGAATTTCCACTTTGCCATGATACACATATTTTGATTTCAGGAAACGAATCAGCCGTGGCTACACGATTCCGGAGTAAGTGACACTCATTCGAAAAATACATCAAGCCTAGCTTGTTTTTCATCCAGCTGTTGTTAGAACTGAGTGAGAGTCGAAGACGACTTGATCATAACCTGTGTATATTCCAATTTCAGATTTACTCAACCCAGTAAAATCCAAAGTCATAGCCGATTTGGACCGTAGTATAGCGAAAGCCGGACGTGAGTTGAAGACGATTGTGCCCATCTAGAATATCGCGCATCAAGCACATGAAAATTATCGAAATTATTGACGTATCTTTTAATTTCTAGTTTCCAGCCCTGAGTTCAGAGCTACTATGATCAGAATAGGTGATTTACTCGTCGCAGTAACGCTCGAAATCGATGAGATTTTGTATGCTGCTTTCGAGCTTGCCGAAAGTAAGTTGAAAACAATCGTACCATTAGAAATATAATTGTCATACTGATATCTATCGTTTGCTACAGACCAAATTCCAATTAGGCTTTCATAAATTGATCTATTTCCTTAGCCTCCAGTTAGGCAGACGTATTTGATACTCAACATTCGATCCCCGATTCGATCCCTGGGAAAATTCCAAATTGATTGAAAAAAAAAATAGAAAAAATATTCGGCCCACGTTTTCCCAAACGGGGGCTGTTTTATGTCATCCACTGGATTTTTGAGAATATTTCCAGATTTTTAAAGAGGGGCATTCTCAATCAACTACAACAATCCATAACAAATTAACGGTTTGTTAAAAAAATAAAAAATAAAAATTTAGGACGCGTTTATTACTGAGTAGAATGTTAGAAAAAAACATGGGATGGTTTGGAGATGATCGGGGTTTATTACTGGTCGAGTTGGCGTGGAATGCCCCATACATATAAGAGAGAATAACGTAAAAAAAAAGACTAATCAAGATTCAAGTGGTTCGATAGCTTCCACGTCAGCATTGCAATTATTCAGACGCACGCATCATCAACAGGTGAAAAAAAACCTGTTTTGTAGATAAACGTAGAAATATTTTTGCATCATGGAGTAAAATATTCTCGATACAGCAAGGATACAATACAATATTGAATTCTTGATTTCAATTCCAACAGCCAAACTAGAACTCATGGACGTATATCGAAAGCAATCAACTTTTGAAGTGTTGTGTCTCGAAATATTTAACGGTATACTTATTTTGCAGCAATTATTCTGCAGACTTATCGAATCGTTATGCCTACATTTTAGTATCACAGAAAGTAAAATTTAAAACCGTAAAATGATACTGAAGTGGAAAATCGACCATTCGTCGAACTTATGTATATCAAGAGCAATCAACTTTTGAATGTTGTGTCACGAAATATTTAACAGCACACTTACCATTTTTTTAGCACGTATGTTCTGCAGGTGATAAGATTCATTGAATCGTTAAAAATAAAAACTATACGTACGTCATCACGATATAGATAAAACGTGTTTTTTGAACGTTATGCTCTTTGTTTGGAACCATTTTATTCTCTACATTTTGTGCTACACGGAATGTTTAAGCCATTTTCAACATGTCGGGTTCCAGTCGATTGGTCGAGTATTGTCATGATATCCTGATTTTTGTTTCAGGAGCCCATTCAAACGAGACTTTCTTCAACGGTGAGTTAAAGATACAGATATTTTAGATTTGTACATACAACTCAACCAGACCATACCTGTGACACTATTCCAAATAAAAGGGGATTAACATAGATAATGACAGATATTCACTTGTTGTTCGAATTTAGCTCAAGCGAGTCGAGCACCGCGGAATGACGACTTAATCACAGTCCTCTTTACTTAAATTTCAGATGCCGTGACACGTGTCAACGCCCAATTGTCAGTACTTGCTAATGATGTTAAACGGATGTCCGCCAGTAAGTTCAAAACAATGTCACCCAATGAAGATATTCAAGTCATAGCTACTTAGACATGCGTCAAATATTGACAAACTACATTAGTGTCATGATGTACTCATTTTATTTTCAGATAAGGAATCCCAGCTGACCCCCGCAGACGCTGGTAAGTGATGATTGGATACACTTACTTGAGCAATTTATACGTCTACAAAAACGCTCAAATTATATTTGTCTCTATTTTTATTTCAGATTCTGTGATGAAAATCGGAACCTTTCTCGTAAACACTCTACCTTCTATCGCAAGGCGTCGCGGGTGTGAGTTGAAGACGACTTTACCCTTTAAAAATCGCGTGTCTAATGACATAAGGACGTAAGCGCCATCATACGACGTTTTGCTGTTTATTATGGCATAAAGTCGTATAATTTTTTTTTCACGCCAATCGCTCTGAAAACGTTCGAAACGTATAGATCAATTGAAATTACGAGATCGAAAAATGTAAGTGCAAAAGGTCGTAAGTTTGGCGGATACGACCTGCTTTTAACTGCGATTTTTACTATCGAATTTTTCGAAACGACGTCGATTTCGATTTTTCTTTGCGTTTCACGAGTTTTTACAACTATTTGGAAAAATCATGAAAAATTGAAAAAAACAAAATGGCACTTACGACGTTTTGCCTTTACGTTGTTTTTTATTTTTCCTTAAGAATTGTAATGAAAGAACGACGTATCCGCCAAACTTACGACCTTTTGCACTTACGTTTTTCGATCTCGTAATTTCAATTGATCTATACGTTTTGGCCGTTTTCAGAGCGAATGGCGTGAAAAAAAAACCTGTACGACCTTTTGCCACCAAAATCGCGTTTTTAGCGCTTACGACCTTATGCAATGAGACACGCGAAATGTTTTAGTGATCTACTGTTCACTTCACATATCAGGGTGAAGTCGAGGATTTGTTTTTATAGATTCCGATCAACTTTTATCCTATTTCGAGATTTCCTATTTCAATTCTTCATATTTCATTATTTTTCACTCATTGCCGTTATATCATGCGTCAATTGGTGTATTTCCACTTTGTCATGATACACATATTTTATTTTCAGTAACCGAATCAGAAATGGCTGCCATTTTCGCGAGTAAGTGACACTCATTCGAAAAATACATCAAGCCTAGCTTGCTTTTCATCCAGCTGTTGTTAGAACTGAGTGAGAGTCGAAGACGACTTGATCATAACCTCTGTATATTCCAATTTCAGAGAGGCTCTACCCACTAAAATCCAAAGTCAAAGCCGATTTGGACCGTAGTATAGCGAAAGCCGGACGTGAGTTGAAGACGATTGTGCCCATCTTAGTGTGGCGGCCGAGGCCGGAAAAAAAAGTTTTCAATTACCCGATGGTACAACCGGCTGAAATTTTTATGTGGTCTAGAGGATCGAAAATGATACCCAAAAATGATCTTTGCAAGAAAAAAAACCGTGCCCTTCATACAAATATGGCGGCGGCCCTTTTCGCGCGCAGCATCCGACAAAAAGGCTCATAACTTGGGTTTCAGATTAGGTAGGACGGCGATCTGGTGATCAAAATGAAGGTAATGAATGGACGAACAGATTTATTACCAACAATCATGGCCAAAACATCCGTAACATTGTTTAAATCGACCGAAAACCGCAACCCGGATAGGTTTTTTTTTTTTCACGCCACAATTAGAAGGTCAGGACGTCAAAATTAAGTATCGGACCTAGTGATAAGATTTTTTGCCCATTTCTTCTACTTTCAAAAAATGCTCAGGTTTTTTGCGATAGCTTCAGGGGTTCTCGAGATATGGCCCGAAACGTCGCGCCGGGTGTACTCGAATGCGCGCCAAGCTGCCAGTTTTCAAGCATTGAAGCGTTGGAGCGTTCACGAAAGTGTACGATTATTGTGTATGATCATCAAGTGTGGTGTTTGAACGACAGAAATACGCGTAAGGTAGCTGGGGGTAATAAGGCCTAGCTAAGGGATATTTGAAATGAATTTAAAAATATCTAATTCCATTAACAAGTTTTAATAATATAATGTTGGAATCGTTTTAATCGTTGGAAAGTTTTAATAATTATCATTATTTCGAATACGATTTTTCCTCTTTTGGCATTATTTGCCGCCAGGCCTCGTTACCCGCAGGTACCTCACTCAATAAAAATGTACCGGGTTGCGATAATAATAGTAGATTTGAAAATAAAATTTTATTCCGAATCAGAAGAAGAATCCGTATCAGAATCTTCCATTCTCTCGACAGTTTCCAGATGTTCGGTGACTTTTTGAATATTAAAACAATCTTTACATCGACACGCTTCTGTGCACCCCAAGCCCGATTTTAAACAGACACATTTTGCTGTCTTGCAAGATGTATCTGCGCAAACCAGGTGCGTCAACATTCTCAGATCTGCAGGGGCTAAAAGTGCTCAAGCTGTAGGTAAGGGGGCGTCCACATATTACGTAACGCTTTGAAAGGACAGGAAAACGTACCGCAATGAAAAAACTGATTCAGAATGTCGAGACTTTCAAAGACTTGTCGAACCTTTCAGTGACAATTAATGATGTGCGATGATGAAGCTATATCCTTGTGTCGAACTTTCATTTTGCTTTTATACGGAGGTAAACGAAATAAATGTGAAACACTAGATGAATTTTGGTATTCGCTTTGTTTATCTTCAAATAAAATGGGGGCTCAACTTCCGCCCGCAGAAGATGCATTTAAACAGCACGTCTTACGAGTTCGTTATCAAACTGAAACATGGATCAATTCGCACAAACCTCATCCATTCAGTGGTAATCCAGGAAAGTATGGATGGAAAATGGGCGACAATTACCTACAGCTTGAGCACTTTTAGCCCCTGCAGATCTGAGAATGTTGACGCACCTGGTTTGCGCAGATACATCTTGCAAGACAGCAAAATGTGTCTGTTTAAAATCGGGCTTGGGGTGCACAGAAGCGTGTCGATGTGCAGATTGTTTTAATATTCAAAAAGTCACCGAAGATCTGGAAACTGTCGAGAGAATGGAAGATTCTGATACGGATTTCTCTTCTGATTCGGAATAAAATTTTATTTTCAAATCTACTATTTTTATCGCAACCCGGTACATTATTATTGAGTGAGGTACCTGCGGGTAACGAGGCCTGGCGGCAAATAATGCCAAAAGAGGAAAAATCGTATTCGAAATAATGAATATTATTAAAACTTTCCAACGATTAAAACGATTCCAACATGATATTATTAAAACTTGTTAATTGAATTAGATATTTTTAAATTCATTTCAAATATCCCTTAGCTAGGCCTTATTACCCCCAGCTACCTTACGCGTATTTTTGTTGTTCAAACACCACACTTGATGATCATACACAATAAACGTACACTTTCGTGAACGCTCCAACGCTTCAATGCTTGAAAACTGGCAGCTTGGCGCGCATTCGAGTACACCCGGCGCGACGTTTCGGGCCATATCTCGAGAACCCCTGAAGCTATCGCAAAAAACCTGAGCATTTTTCGAAAGTAGAAGAAATGGGCAAAAAATCTGATCACCAGGTCCGATACTTAATTTTGACTTCCTGACCTTCTAATTGGCGCGTGAAAAAAAAAACCTATCCGGGTTGCGGTTTTCAGTCGATTTAAACAATGTTACGGATGTTTTGGCCATGATTGTTGGTAATAAATCTGTTCGTCCATTCATTACCTTCATTTTGATCACCAGATCGCCGTCTTAGCTAATCTCAAACCCAAGTTATGAGCCTTTTTGTCGGATGCTGCGCGCGAAAAGGGCCGCCGCCATATTTGTATGAAGGGCACGGTTTTTTTTCTTGCAAAGATCATTTTTGGGTATCATTTTCGATCCCCTAGACCACATAAAAATTTCAGCCGGTTGTACCATCGGGTAATTAAAAACTTTTTCTAGGCCACTTAGCGGCTCCCGGCCGCAGCACTACAAGTCTAGAATATCGCGCATCAAGCACTTGAAAATTGTCTAAATTATTGAGGTATCTTTTAATTTCCAGCTCCCAACACTGAGTTCAGAGCTACTATGACCAAAATAACTAATTTAATCATCGCAGTAAAGTTCGAAATCGATGGGATTTTGAATGCTGCTTTCAAGCTTGCCCCTGGTAAGTTGGAAACAATTGTACCATTAGAAATATAATTGTCATAGTGAGATCTATCGTTTGCTACAAACCAAATTTCAATTAGGCATTCATAAATTGATCTATTCTCTTAGCCTCCAGTTAGGCAAACGTATTTGATACTCAACATTCAATCCCTGATTTCAATTGCACCACCAGCTTAGTACTACTGAACTACGATCTTGTTGTGACTTTTTATACTATTTCATACATCAACTAAAATATGATGATTTCTTAAATTATTTTTTCAATGTGTTCTGGTGATTGGCAATAAATCGTGATTTCACTTTCTCAGGTGCATCTTCATCAAAAGGGCCGGAACTACGTTTGGGCAAGCGGGGCAATACCCCGGGGCCCCCTGACCCAAGGGGGCCCCCTGGCAGGGGATAAAAAGAGACGAAGATTTAAAAAAATGCTGTGAGTTCTTGCCTTTATCTATTCTATATTCATACCATAAGTAATTCATAAAGGGGGGCCCCCAATATTGTTTTGCCCCGGGGCTCCCTCAATCCAAGTTTCGGCGCTGTTCATCATCATAAATCACATGCCAGTCCAGCTGAACCGAGGTAGCGGAAGAGACTATTGGCGACTGTCGTCGACAGTATCACCTGATACGAAGATGCTGAATGTATTAATCTACGAATTTTGGTGAATCAATTCGCAGGTCACTTCTTAGCAGCTATCGCGAGGCGGAATATTCGGAACCGCTTGTGCTAATCTGAAGAACTTTTTGTAGAAGAACGGAAATCATCTGCTGTACGAGAGACTACCACTTTCTTCCAGTACGTCTTCCAATTGATTACTGAATATGTATATACCAGTGACAATAATTCATAGCTGCATAAGATTGTGAGCAATAAAAATCAATTTCGAACGTATTCATTCGCTGTATCGTATAAATTTTCCATTTCCCAACACAGATTCCGAATACAAAAGAATAAAATTCAGAGGCCCTTATAAAAACGATTACTTTTTCCTTCCGAGTCACGTGACATGTGAAAAGGTTTTTTTATTTGCAACACCTGCATGAAAAGTTTGATTCCGTTCGGACCGCTAAACCGATTTGGATGAAATTTGCAAGGTATGCTGTTCTTATTCCGAGGCTGTGCCAATAAAGTTTTCAAACGTCGCTCGCTAATCATGTGTTTCAATACAAAATACCGTGAGGAATATTAAGATACAGATAATGAGTCACTGATTATCCGAAAATAGTGATTAAAAAACCGAAAGACGTTCAGAATGATATATCCAAACGAGAAGAGTCGGTGCCTCCCCCGTGCTGCACCACTTCCATGGTTAAAGAGATGACATGATTTTTCCGCTCAAAATTCAGTCACCTCATGGCATCAACGGGCCTTGGATAATCTTCAGTCATTTCGTATCGAGATATGGTATAGAGGACATTTCAATGACGGGATTCGCTTACCCCGATTGTCGAGTCTGACTCACATTATATTGACGCAAGTACTTGAATCGTTAATTCGTGATCACTTCTGAATATTTAATAAAGTTTCATTATCGCCTATACCCTATTGATATAGTTGTGCATCGTGGACTACGAATACATAAATTCACATATTATTTTGTTCAGTGGTGGATGCCTAATTGGCGTTCACATCATCTGATTTCTACAAAAATTTCTTAACGTTCATCATTCTTTGTCACACTTTGTGTATTTTTTTTCACTTGCATTCCCGCGAAATCCGAAGAGAGATTTCAAGAATTCAGAAAATCAACCGAACGACGCACATTATCTTGAAAATCGGATAAACTCATTTTCTTAAAAATGAAACTACTTTTTCCAATAAATATTTCACACCGTATGTAGGATGATATGACTCATAGGATCTGTGAGTTTTATTGATGCTGAAGCATCGCTTCATACCGAAAAAAATATATTTTACAAGTGACTGTATGGAATCCGTCAATTTCCGTATTGTGTAACGAATTAGGCACTCGTTAAACCGGTGTAATAGTTCGAGAGAGCTGCAGAGACCTGTAGGGTGGGTCGGAAGAATCGGCGGAGATCGAGAGAGACACTCGTTCCCCGGCTCTCGCGTCGTCGTGTTGTCCTTTTAATCGTGTGAATCGTATGAATGGCGTGAATGGTTCTGTTAGTGCATAAGATGGGATATTTTGTTCATTTTGGATTACCGCACCCGGACCTCGGAGATTTCAGCCTGCTCTGCCCTTCCAAGTAAGTGCCAGCTCACTTGTAAAACATTAAGAGCATGCTATCCCTAGCGGATTGGGTTACGCCAGAAATACACCGAAAATACCCCGTTAAAAATGGTGTAAATTTGGTGATATTTCGGTAAAACACCATTTTGTGTCCGATATCACACCAGAAGTACACGGTGTAATTTTGCATTGTTAACATCGTTTTTACACCAATTTTACACCCAACCAATTTTACACCGATTTTACACCGATTTTACGCCTAACCACTTTTACACCGATTTTACATCCATTTCACACCAAATGGATTTGCGCCTGAAAATTATCTAGTACTTATCAGGAGAATTAGTATATATAAGAGGTATACATTCGACTGGCCATGATGATGACTTCTGAATAATCTATGAAATAATAATAATTATTAATAATAATATTATGCAGTAATAATATGAATATTATGTAATGATATTAATATTTTCTCATGTGAAAAGTAGTTGGGAACTCAAATTTAATTACTTTTCGAGATAATAGAAATGAGAGGAGGTTATATGTATATATATATAGAATCGATTTATTATACCGCACATGCATCAATTGATAATATGAGCCCAACGATGATCACCGATCGGATACGGAATAATAAGCGGAAGTTATTCAATCATGTGTAACTGTTTAGAATAATTTAACTTACCTTTTCACTAGGCACAAAAATCTCTAACAACCACTCCGTATCATTCAGCAGCCATCTTGTTCTATACACAGCTCCGTAGTTCCGTAGGTGGCGCTATCTGTATCTCCTGAAAGACGTATTGTAGACAGCTAAACAGCTTTTCGTCAAATAGATAAGGTGTGCAATTGGCGTAAAATCGGTGTAAAATCGGTGGGTGTAAAATCGGTGCAAAAGCAGTATGAAAAAAAAAACCCTCAGAATAACGGTGTAAATATTTTTTTTTGGTACGCTTTGATCCAAATCGATAAGGTGTGCAATTGGCGTAAAATCGGTGTAAAATCAGCATAAAATCGGTGGGTGTGAAATCGGTGTAAAAACAGTATGAAAAATGCAGAATTACACCGTGTACTTCTGGTGTAATAATGGACGTAGAATGGTGTTACGCCTAAATGCGACCAAATTTACACCATTATCATACCTCACCAAAAATACACCAAAAAAACACTCATAATAACGGTGTATATGGATCCGCTAGGGTACAGTCATTTTTTTACTCTTCTTTACCGACCTTACCCGGTTTTCACTTGTTTTCACTGATAGCAAAGCCTACGCGTCACGAGCGCGGAAAAGGAACCAAGAGTGCAATTCTAGATGAAATTCCGAAGATATACATCGGAAAACTTCTTTGTTTCATGCAACAATGAAGACGTATTCTTTTAAACTGCACAAAATGGTAATTGTCGATGTCAAGCGGTGGTCGCGGCCATGATTGTGAGTTTCGCCCGCTTGACATCGACAATTACCATTTTGTGCAGTTTAAAAGAATACGTCTTCATTGTTGCATGAAACAAAGAAGTTTTCCGATGTATATCTTCGGAATTCCATCTAGAATTGCACTCTTGGTTCCTTTTCCGCGCTCGTGACGCGTAGGCTTTGCTATCAGTGAAAACAAGTGAAAACCGGGTAAGGTCGGTGAAGAAGAGTAAAAAAATGACTGTAGCATGCTCTTAAGGGCATGCTGGACTCAGATTTCCATATTTAAAAAATAATGAAGCCGGATATGAACGGGGGGGTGTTTAATGGGTTCCTTAGACGATTTGTAATCAAATTGGTAGCTGCATGAACGTGTATCTCACCAAAATCGAGTAAAATAAGGCTTTTTTGTTTCGCGAAGCGTGGGGACCGTCACTTGTTTTCACTGATATCACCGACTACGCATCACAAGGGTGGAAACGAACCATTGAGCGCCCTCAGGAATATAATTCCACTCACATATATCGCAAAACTTGTTCATTTCACTCAACGATGAAGACGAAAAATTGTTTCCAAAAAAAGACTGTAATTTTTCTCGGTATAAAGCACCGGCCGCGGCCATGTTGGATCGTTTCGCGCTGCGAGTCGGGCCGAGCAGCGCTTGCCAACCTTCGTCTCGCGGTCCTGCGTTTCACGAACCGCCGTTCCTTGTTCAGCGCTATGACAGCTGAGCGGGAATTCAAACGGAAATAATTCGGAATAATAGTTATAACTAATAGTTATAACAAATGTAAGGTATGTATAAGTTGTAAAAATTTGTAAATTAGTCTAATTGTAAGTAGTAATGTATTCGATGAAGTTATGGAGACGGAAACCATGTAACCCCGAGGGGAACAATAAATAAACATACATAAACATACATAAACATACATAATAATTATAATAATGCATTGTTATTATTATCATTATTATTATTATTATTATTATTATTATTATTATTATTATTATTATTATTATTATTATTATTATTATTATTATTATTATTATTATTATTATTATTATTATTATTATTATTATTATTATTATTATATTATTATTATTATTATTATTATTATTTATTATTATTATTATTATTATTATTATTATTATTATTATTATTATTATTATCATTATAATTACAATTTCCAAAATAATAATCATAACAATTATTATAATAATTATTATTATTATTATCATTGAAAAAAATTTACTCGAAAGTGGTGTGAATGAAAATGAAAACGTATGCGCCATTTTTTTTTTTTTGTACTAACACTGAAATCCTGTGAAACGCACAGAATAATCAAAATTCCGATTCTTTTGAGAGATTTTCAAGTTTCAGCATAAAAAAAACTAGATCAGGCAGAGGTGTAAAGTCGTATACGCCCTTTATTTATTATTATTTTTTTTTATTTTGAAAATATTGTGACAATCGGAATTTCAATTCTTCTATGCGTTGCACAGGACACGAGTATTTGTGAAAAAAATGGCGTACTACGACTATACGACTTTATACCGTTGCCCTGTCAATGTTTTTTTTTTTTTTGAATTTTGAATTTTGAATTTTGAAAATTTCACATAAAGAACTCTGAAATCAGACTTTTTTATGCGTTTCACAGGATTTTAGAGTTTTTGTAGAAAAAGAAAAAAAAATGGCGCATAGTTTTCATTTCCATTTACAAATTTCACCACTTTCGAGTAAATTTTTTGCAATGATAATAATAATAATCATATTGTTATTATCATAATAATAATTATTATTATCATAATATTATGATAATAATTGTTATTATTATTATTATTATTATTATTATTATCGTCATCATCATCATCATTATTATTACGGAAAAAATTGAAATTCCGAGTTTCACAACATTTTCAAGATAAAAAAAAATCGAATAATAAATGGCGTTTACGACTCTATACCTCTGCCTTGTCCAGTTTTTTTATGCTGAAACTTGAAAATCTCTCAAAAGAATCGGAATTTTGATTATTCTGTGCGTTTCATAGGATTTCAGTGTTGGTAGAAAAAAAAATGGCGCATACGTTTCCATTTTCATTCACAAATTTTACCACTTTCGAGTAAATTTTTTACAATGATAACAATGATTATATCATATTGTTATTATCATAATAATAATAATTATTATCATAATATTATGATAATAATTGTTATTATTATTATAATAATTGTATAACACTGAAATCCTGTGAAACGCACAGAATAATCAAAATTCCGATTCTTTTGAGAGATTTTCAAGTTTCAGCATAAAAAAACTGGACAAGGCAGAGGTATAGAGTCGTAAACGCCATTTATTATTCGATTTTTTTTTATCTTGAAAATGTTGTGAAAATCGGAATTTCAATTTTTTCCGTAATAATAATGATGATGATGATGACGACGATAATGATGATGATGACGATAATAATAATAATAATAATAACAATTATTATCATAATATTATGATAATAATTATTATTATTATGATAATAACAATATGATAATTATTATTATTATCATTGCAAAAAATTTACTCGAAAGTGGTGAAATTTGTAAATAGAAATGAAAACTATGCGCCATTTTTTTTTCTTTTTCTACAAAAACTCTAAAATCCTGTGAAACGCATAAAAAAGTCTGATTTCAGAGTTCTTTATGTGAAATTTTCAAAATTCAAAATTCAAAAAAAAAAAAAAAACATTGACAGGGCAACGGTATAAAGTCGTATAGTCCGTAGTACGCCATTTTTTTCACAAATACTCGTGTCCTGTGCAACGCATAGAAGAATTGAAATTCCGATTGTCACAACATTTTCAAGATGAAAAAAAAAAAATAAATAAAGGGCGTATACGACTTTACACCTCTGCCTTATCTAGTTTTTTTTATGCTGAAACTTGAAAATCTCTCAAAAGAATCGGAATTTTGATTATTCTGTGCGTTTCACAGGATTTCAGTGTTCCCAGGAAACACATATCCTAGCTGTGACATAACATGGGACCCACAAAGCAACCCAACATCGGTTACCTTACATCAACATAATTGTAATGTAACGTTCGTAGGTTACTCACATAAAACAAATGTAACGTAACTGTAATATAACCAGAGCCCCACAGAATAGCATAACATCGGTCGGGTTGAATGAACCTGAATGTTATCTAACCGTTGTTACCCACGCCGAGATAGCAGAATGTAATTTTTCTGATCATGGCTATGCGCGCGTCGTTAGTTGTATGTTACACTACTGCTATGTCACTCAGCGATCGAAAGCGCGCCAATTTTCACGCGCCATTGTCCCAAGCGTCTCGAGGTGCCGCCAACTTACGCGTCCCGGCATATGGCACGTGTTATTTCGATGTAGCGTTGGGTGATACTTATCGATTTAGGAAAGAAAATAGTATTCAGTGTGGATACCATCGCAGCGTAGTGACACAGAAAAGGAATCAGTGATTCGCAGGTAAGAAATATTATTATCATTATGATTAAAATTGCTCGATAAAATAGCGACGAAATCCTAACCTAAATTTAACTTTCTTATGGATGCGTGCGGACGATACGTAGTGTTATACATTGTGTGAACTGATATACACTTATTTCTATAGATATTTTACCTTTTCCCTACCCTGTATTGCAGCGCATTCAAGATGCCTAAAGATTTTCGGTATTTATCAAGAAGACGCAAAAATCAACTCGGTTCTAAACTTGCTCGTGCGGCTATTGCTTCGTGTATTCCGTCCCCCCGCTTCAATAATCATGAATCTGATTCGACAGAATGTACAGAGTTTGAAGCAAGAACTGAACCGTTGCAATCGATTTCCGAGTCGAGTAAATCATATGTTTCAGATATTTCTGACAAATCCGTTGTAGAATCACCGTTAGCAGAACTTAATGACACAGACTCGAATCATAGCGATGCTCTATCAGATTCGAACCAAGAATTCATAAACGATTCAGATTCTACAACCAACAAAGACACATCAAGTCTGAAGCAAGACTTACAAAACTTGATCGTAGAATGTAACATACCTCATAATACCGTAAACAGATTGTTGAAATTGTTGCGAAATTATGGGCATAAAGACTTGCCTAAGAGTGGGCGAACCTTGATGAAAACGCCGCGGAATATTTCTTCAAAAATACAGAGTTTAAGCTGTGGAGGTCAATACATACATTTCGGGCTTGTTTCTGAGTTACAGTATTCGTTGAAAAAACATTGTGTCGTTCCACCAGAAGACCTCAAGTTAAATATTAATTGTGATGGCTTGCCACTATCAAAAAGTTCAGGTAGTCAGTTTTGGCCTATAATGGGATCAATAGAATCATTGGATTGTTACACAGAACCCTTCATAATCGGTGTATTCCATGGTATGTCCAAGCCTGGAGATGCGAATGAATTTCTGACACCTTTTGTTGATGAAATGAAAAATGTATTGGAACACGGTATATCCATCGACAACTGTGATACATGTAAAGTCAGTATCAATGCAATATTATGTGATGCACCGGCAAAATCATTCATAACATACACCAAGGACCACAGCGGCTACTTTTCGTGTTCAAAATGTATGCAGGAAGGTGACTATGTACAGCATCGAGTAACGTATCCTGGCTTAAATTCTGTGTTGCGGAGCAATCACTCTTTTAGAAATAGGATTCAGGAAGAGCATCACACAGGCGATTCTAAACTGGAGGATCTTGATATCGACATGGTATCGTGCATTCCATTGGACTACATGCATCTAGTATGTTTAGGTGTCATGAAACGTCTTCTGCAATTTTGGACTAGAGGGACGAAAAATGTCAGATTCCCACAAGATGTATTAGAAAGAATGTCTAAACTTTTAATAGAGATGAAAGCTTTCATTACACCTGAATTTGCGAGAATGCCGCGAGACTTAGACGATGTAGATAGATGGAAGGCGACAGAGTTCCGTCAGTTTTTGCTTTATACTGGACCTATTTTACTAAAACCATTTATGTCGAAAGAGTATTATGACCACTTCTTATCTCTTAGCATTGCTATACGAATTCTTGCTGATCCGGAGTCATGTGTATCTGGACTTGATTACGCACAGTGGTTATTATCAGATTTTGTTTTAAAATATGGAGAGCTTTATGGGCAAGAATATCTTTCACATAACGTCCATAACTTGTTACATCTCCCAGAGGACGTGAGAATCTTTGGCTGCTTAGATAATTTCAGTTGCTTCAAGTTCGAAAATGAAATGCAAAAGATAAAGAAAAAGATAAAAAACTGTGGAAAACCGTTACATGAATTTGCAAATCGCGTTTTGGAAGAGAATGCGCTGCCAATACTGACTCCTAGTACTCATCGTCATTATCCGATTATCCACTATAAAGCATACGCAAACTCAGATAAATCCATTTCTCAATTGCAATACAAAACATTCATTATATCTAAGAATGAACGGAACAGGTACTGCTTGTTGGAAGATAATTCATTAGCTCAGGTAATCGACATATTTGAAGAAAATAACGTTCCACGCATTACGGTAAAATGTTTTTTAAATACTAAGTCACTTTACAGTCATCCGTGTGAATCAAAAAAACTTGGTATAGCAGTGATTTCACAACGAACTTTGTTCGAAACAAGAAGTATATCACCTTCTCAAATTAAAAGAAAATGTATAAAATTGAAATGTCCCAACGAAACTGAGACTTATGTAATAATTCCACTTCTACATGTGAATAATTAACTTAGCCTTCGCAGCTGTTCATCGAATTAGATATATTTTTAGATGTCCAAAGCCATAAAAATAATCCAAATTTATTTATTTTTACATCTTACTGCTGGTAGAATTTGTTCACGAATTTGTTATAAAAATGGATCTACAAAAAGAAGTTTACGTAGTAGTCAAATTTCTCGACGATGAGTCCGTCTCTGAAGTACCAAAAGCTTGGATTATAGAAGAAAGCGGTGTCCAAACACAGTGTCATTGGCCCTCACATGCCAGTAATGTCACAAATTTGATTGCCAAGTACGCTAAGCCAACACCAAGATGGGATAAGTTTAACGTGGTCATTATTAAAGACAACTGTTGTAAGTTATCACATTTATTTTGCGTACATCAAATATTCACATGCAGTTATAATTCTTGCTTTGATGAGGTCCACCTAACGACTTGGAAATTGTCCATTGAAGTTTATAAATTTTGATTTCAACTACATCTTTGATAACAGGAATTCGATCATTTTGTAGCATCCCAAAAATCGGCGAGAAGCGCAGCAGCTGATTCGGAGTACAACACTACCGATAATGAAAACCTTGGTAAACGAAAGCGAACGCCTGTAAGCATCTTACCCAACTCCACTGACGATGAGAGTATTGTGCCACTGAAAAAAAGACTGAAACATGTGTTCATGAAAGTTCCAGGTATGCAGTTTGGCATATGTATTATACGTCATATCACTTACTAGTTTGCTCAAGGTTACAGTTCTGAGACAAAACATCAGAGAATATTGATACACAATTTTTCGTTGAAACTATTTGTGTTTCATTTTTTGTAGGCAAAAAACTTTCACAATCAAAGTCACCACTGTGCCCTAACTTCTTTACGCCAAAGCAAACTTCTACCAGTACAGCAGTAGAGCAAGGTAGTCTTTCATTTTTATATTATCCATTTGAATATATTTTAATTTCATCCTTTCACTCGCATCAAAATCATTTCTTTGAAACATTGATCGAAATACGTATTTCATTAACCATTTAATTTGAAAATTTCATAGTAGTGGTGGAGGATGGACCTTTCGATTTGGTACACCCATCATATCCTGGTTCTTTTGCAGTAGGGGAAGTAGAAGAACGGTCTGTAGCGGAGCAAGGGGGTGGTTCTTCCGTTTGTGAGTAGTGAATATACTGTATGGTAGTACTTACATGAAATGGTACTGGTATTCAAGATTCATATATTCTGCAACAACTATACGGAATTCGTACTCCGAGAATAGAATGAAACTAATATCGACCAACGATACGCATTTCTAGAGTGAGTGTCATTAAATAATATTTCAGCTGGCAACACTGGTGTTGACGACGGAAATGGATTGAATCTGAGAGATTTCCCCAATGGAGTCACTATGACCAGCTCCTCGCCAGCGGATGACCGAGACAAAGACGAAATTGAGGAGAACAATACTTGGCAGTCAGATTTGAATCTCGTTTCTGCCATGCCAGTCGTTATCGCAGAATACGACGGTGATGTTCAAGAGGGTAAATTGAAAGATTTGAACTTTTTGGACCCCCGCACATGCTTATATAAATATTTGATCTTTGTCCGACAGGAATTTTGGTTGACAAGAATTTGAAATCAAGCTTGTCGATACGTGAAGACGTAATCTTGGATTGATTCTTCGATCTGGATGATGTTGGTGAAGTTTCTGGAAATATTGCATTGAAACCAGCTACTAAAAGCACATCACCGATCGTCACACAGGGCTCCGACGTCGCATCAGGCAATAAACGTCAGCGATACGATCTGCTTCCAGAACCCTGTACAACAAATGGTATTTTTCATGGCTTATTACATCAATCAATCAGTATTGATGACTAGTTATTTCATAGTTGACTTGATTACAGAGTACTTGGCCAGAATTTTGCATTTTCAAGCGAATATGAGTATCAACATTCGAAGTATTGATTCACGACTGAAAGCACTGGAGTCTAAGCAACAAAATGAGTCGAAGGACAAATATGATACCGATGTGACTAGAGAACTTTTACCACTAAAGACCACCAAGGACGTAAAAAACTTCGAGGTCCTCGTAACAAAATCAAAAGATGCAGCACTAGCTTTTGTAAGGAAATAAGCAACACTGAGTATACTTCTTATTTATGATTACGTAGAATGATGTTCAAACCCTTGTCTTTTTATTGCCGTTAACCGAGTGAAAAAAATGTGGCATTGCATCTATAATATTGCAAATTACATACTGACTTGCTAAAGTATACGTGAATATTGAAATTTGTAGCATATATATATATATATATATATGTCATATTAACCTTTTTCCTTCAACAGAAGAGAAGAGTCGAACGAAAGGGTGGAAATTCACCACGTGATTTTGTACAACGCGCTTTGACGCTAACCTTTACGAACAGTTGTGCTATTGACTGTTCCTGGAAAGGATATAAAAATCTTTTCGGTGTTTTCAAATTGGAACTAACCAAAATCATAATGAGTAAGTAAATTTGAACGACAAAGACTGGTTGAACGGCTATGAGAAGAAGATAAATGGTTAAAAAATATTTGTGACGTTTACAGATGCAGTTTTCGAAAAGTATGCTGACTACACGGAAGCGGATTTTGGAACTGTGGCCACGGAGTGGTTTTCCTTTGCTGGTCAAAGACGCCGCCGAGAAGTACGAGCATCATCTGCATAATGGATGTTATAGAACGGCTATTTGAAAAGTATATGCTTAAAAGTAACGAAAAGAGGTGGTTCCTAAGTACAATTATGTAACCTCAATATCACGTATTTACCGTATATTGTTACTACTTTATACTACTACTACTATTATAGTATAACTATACATATGCATATAATATATATAATAATAAATATAATAAAAGAAAAAATATACGTAATTGATACAGTATTATAAAACATTGTATAAAGCGCAAAGCTATAACTGACTGTGATAGGTAACTGATGTTAATTAGTGATAGATGTACAATTAACACACTAGGTTATCTTGCACACATGACACTCGAGATGTAAGATTATCTTTGAAGAATGGATGATTATATTCATGCAATGTGATAATAGATGCATAATAACACGTAATTTAGATAGACAAATTTAATATAACGTAAACCTATGCTGCGATACATGTAAGAGAGTGATATTCCAAAGATAATAATAATAAAGGCTCTGATTTTTAATAAATATTTTGGAAGTTTGATTGCTGTTTATCGGAATCTGAAATCAAATCTATTGTGAGAAATCTGTGCACAAAAGTCCAGCGAATATACAAAATCCTAAGGTATATTCACTCGAGTGAGTGCGCAGATTCCTCTCAATAGATTCTAGTTGTAATCTCAAACGTGTGCGGAGCCACTAACATGTCTACCACAACGTTACGTAACATGTTACCACCAGTTACCCAATTGTGATGTTGCTGTTAGATGTTAGTAATGTAACCGATAGTAACACGGTTGCATGTATGTTACCTACCTGTTACCCTGGACTGAATAGGAAATTACAAGCAACATGACAGTTGCATGGGACTAACCAGTTACCTCACACGTTATATTCGGTTTGCTGAATGTTACCCCACAGCCATATAACCGTGTCTGCTGGGTTAGTACAAAAAAAAAAAATGGCGCATACGTTTTCATTTTCATTCACACCACTTTCGAGTAAATTTTTTTCAATGATAATAATAATAATTATTATTATAATAATTGTTATGATTATTATTTCGGAAATTGTAATTATAATGATAATAATAATAATAATAATAATAATAATAATAATAATAATAATAATAATAATAATAATAATAATAATAATAATAATAATAATAATAATAATAATAATAATAATAATAATAATAACAATGCATTATTATAATTATTATGTATGTTTATGTATGTTTATGTATGTTTATTCATTGTTCCCCTCGGGGTTACATGGTTTCCGTCTCCATAACTTCATCGAATACATTACTACTTACAATTAGACTAATTTACAAATTTTTACAACTTATACATACCTTACATTTGTTATAACTATTATTATTCCGAATTATTTCCGTTTGAATTCCCGCTCAGCTGTCATAGCGCTGAACAAGGAACGGCGGTTCGTGAAACGCAGGACCGCGAGACGAAGGTTGGCAAGCGCTGCTCGGCCCGACTCGCAACGCGAAACGATCCAACATGGCCGCGGCCGGTGCTTTATACCGAGAAAAATTACAGTCTTTTTTTGGAAACAATTTTTCGTCTTCATCGTTGAGTGAAATGAACAAGTTTTGCGATATATGTGAGTGGAATTATATTCCTGAGGGCGCTCAATGGTTCGTTTCCACCCTTGTGATGCGTAGTCGGTGATATCAGTGAAAACAAGTGACGGTCCCCACGCTTCGCGAGACAAAAAAGCCTTATTTTACTCGATTTTGGTGAGATACACGTTCATGCAGCTACCAATTTGATTACAAATCGTCTAAGGAACCCATTAAACACCCCCCCGTTCATATCCGGCTTCATTATTTTTTAAATATGGAAATCTGAGTCCAGCATGCCCTTAAGGGGGTGCTCTACTCGATTTTTACCACGAAAATTATTTTCTCGAATATCTTCTAAACGGAGCTTCCAAACGGACTGTCCTTTGGGAATCCGATGATTCATGAGAGCCAGATTCGATTGAACTGATGAGAGTCATCGCAATTGAAAAAAAAAAAGATTTGTTATACATCGTAAGAGGTGGGGGCGTCACCTATTTCCATTGATACCTAAGTCTACGCGCCTCAATCGCAAAAAACAGTTTTTCGGCGGATTGCCGCGTGCAATGCCGAACACAAATATACCAAAACATCGTGGTTTCGTGCAAAAACAAATACGTGGTTTATGTCCTACGAAAATGTGTCAATTTGGCGATAGTCAAACAGCTGGGATCATGGTGGGTCATGGTGAATCATGGACGGGAAAGAGTTTTCGGCAGCGGCCGAAAGATGGCGTCCGCCGCGTATCCCTAGGACCGCGTCGGTAAGTGCGCTATTCGCCTAGTGTCGGACTGATCTCACCGATCCAGCCATCGAAGCAGCCGGCTGTCAGTGACAAAAGCACGTGGGATGTGCCTAATTGTCTCGGAATTTCCAAAGAATGTTGTTATGATTGTGAAAAGGCACAGAGCACGAACTGCCGGGCAACATCAACAGTTCATCGGTAAGCTCTATTGAAAATATGGACGTCGTTGAATACGTGATTTGAGACGTCGATTCGACGTCCGAAACGACGTCCGCAACTACGTGCAAGCTCCTACGTCTGAAACGACGTCAGATACTAGGTGTGAATTTGGGATAGGAAATGACGTCTTTCGCGACGTCGTTTCTGACGTCTTTTACGACGTCCATTTATACATCACGATCACGTAAGTTTCGACGTCGTTTACTACATCGTTTACGACGTCGCTTACGATGTATGTATGATCGTACGTTTAATCAGCTATTTAGCTCGAATCATCAGCTCGTTAGCTGGTAAAATTTACGAAATAAGTTTACTCATTATTTATAATCAATTGATTGTTTTCAGGAATATATATTCAATTTTTTTTTTTTAACCAACAGCTATAGGTTGTGCGACCTATGTGCCAATATATTCAATATTGATATTGATAATTCATATGAGTGTCATAACTGGAACTAAATTTGTTCCCGCTGACCTCCGTCCACTATGCGAAGTGGAGGAGGATTCCGACTCTGTGGTAACACGTAAGTGTATAAGCCAACACGGTGCAAATTTACTCGCGAGAACCCGAAAGTCTGCCAACCATCTATCGGCGCGTTACGGTACCACACAACGGCTTACCGATCAGCTAGGGTATCCGCGATATTCCTATACCCGCTACATACATATCGGGTACCGTGACGTGCCGATAGATGGTTGGCAGTCTTTCGGGTTCTCGCGAGTAAATTTGCACCGTGTTGGCTTATACACTTACGTGTTACCACAGAGTCGGAATCCTCCTCCACTTCGCATAGTGGACGGAGGTCAGCGGGAACAAATTTAGTTCCAGTTATGACACTCATATGAATTATCAATATCAATATTGAATATATTGGCACATAGGTCGCACAACCTATAGCTGTTGGTTAAAAAAAAAAAAAAAATATTGAATATATATTCCTGAAAACAATAAATTGATTATAAATAATGAGTAAACTTATTTCGTAAATTTTACCAGCTAACGAGCTGATGATTCGAGCTAAATAGCTGATTAAACGTACGATCATACATACATCGTAAGCGACGTCGTACACGATGTAGTAAACGACGTCGAAACTTACGTGATCGTGATGTATAAATGGACGTCGTAAAATACGTCAGAAACGACGTCGCGAAAGACGTCATTTCCTATCCCAAATTCACACCTAGTATCTGACGTCGTTTCAGACGTAGGAGCTTGCACGTAGGTTTGGACGTCGTTGCGGACGTCGAATCGACGTCTCAAATCACGTATTCAACGACGTCCATATTTTCAATAGGGAGTGCTATAATAATGATGATGATAATAATAATAATGAAAATGATGATAGGAATAATAATAATATTAATAATATTAATAATAACAACAACGATAATAACGATAATAATGATAATAATAATAACAATGATAAAAGTGATAATAATGATAATGATAATAATAGTAACAATAATAAAATTAATAATAGTGATAATGATAATGACAATGACAGTGACAATGACAATAACAATGACAATGGCAATAACAATGACAATGACAATGACAATGACGGTAATAATAATAATAATATCGTTGATTAAATCGTTCTTTTTTGTTTTTGTGTTTTGATTTAAATTCACTATCTCTTATTCGTTTTACTATAACTTATTTTAGCATAATTTCATCTTATCTCAGATCTGGGCCTGGTCCTCTCCGTATTGTTGCTCTACTATGTTATCTTGTTTTTTGTTTTTTGATTACTAATTATTGTTTATGCCCAGCTCGCTATACCTTTCTTTTCCTCTGTATTGGAAATGATCAAAAAATTATTATTATTATTATTATTATTATCATTATCATCATCATCATCATCATATTATTATTATTACTTTTATCATTGTTATTATTATTATTATCATTATTATCGTTATTATCGTTGTTATTATTATTATTTAATATCATTATTATTATTATCATTATCATTATTATTATTATTATCATTATTATAGCACTTACCGATGAACTGTTGATGTTGACCGTTCGTGTTCTGCAGTGTTGGGCAGCAGCAAATTACATGGTGTAATTAATTACATTTCCATTACAAATTACAGCTGTAATTTGTAATTAAAAAAAAATCCATTACCCATTACAATTGTAATTTGTAATTGAATCGAAATCCATTACCCATTACAATTGTAATTTGTAATTAAACCGAAATCCATTACCCATTACAATTGTAATTTGTAATGAAACCGAAATCCATTACCCATTACAATTGTAATTTGTAATTGAACCGAAATCCATTAACCATTACAATTGTAATTTGTAATTGAACCGAAATCCATTAACCATTACAATTGTAATTTGTAATTAAACCGACATACATTACCCATTAGAATTGTAATTTGTAATTAAACCAAAATCCATTAACCATTACAATTGTAATTTGTAATTGAATCGAAAAACATTACCCATTACAATTGTAATTTGTAATTAAACTCGAATCCATTAACCATTACAATTGTAATTTGTAATTAAACCGAAATCCATTAACCATTACAATTGTAATTTGTAATTCAATCGAAATACATTAACCATTACAATTGTAATTTGTAATTGAGTCGAAATCCATTAACCATTACAATTGTAATTTGTAATCAGATCGAAATACATTACCCATTACAATTGTAATTTGTAATTAAACTCGAATCCATTAACCATTACAATTGTAATTGTTGAATATATTCGCTTTTCAAACCTTTCCTTATCTAACGTATAAGTGAGCAAGTACGTGCTGCCATCACCTGAGGTGGAACACAGTCCTTGCTATTATTCACACTCTCATGTAAACAGAAGAGAGATCCTTCCGATCTCTCTCACACCCCTAGTCTTAAGCTAGAGTTAGTCTGCCTTCGGCCTCTCCATAGGTCGCACCTACATCTATCTCGATGTACAACGTACATTCGGTTTATATTCAACAAATCCTCTTTATATATTGTATTCAATTTTTTCTTGTCTCGGCCTCGTTTATTGGAATACCTGAAATCCTTCCCATAAACTTAAGAGGTTATGGGCCCAGGTCACGCGATAGAAATTTTCTGAATACAACCGTCAACAACGCGAACGCAAAAGTGCGACGCCATAAGAGCCGTTAGATGAGGACAGTTTTCCGCGAGTGCAAATTTCCGCGAGAACAGTTTTCCGCGAGTGCCAAGTTCCGCGAGAACAGTTTTCCGCGAGTGCAGGTTTCCGCGAAAACCGCCCGTCGCGAGTGCAATCGACGTGAGGACAGTTCGTCTCCTTGCAAGTGAACATTCCGCGATTGCAAATTTTCCCGCGACAGTGCCACAGACGAAAAGACAATGTCAGACTCGATCGGTCTGCAACAAGTATCAAAATTCGATGGAACTAACTTCCAGCTATGGAAGTTCCAAATGAACGCCGTGTTCATCGCACATGGTCTCCACAACATCGTCAACGGGGTGACAAAGGAACCGGAAGACCGGACGAAACCAGAGTGGTCGGATTGGATCAGAACAAACGCGAAAGCGATGCTCCTGTTGTCAACCGCCGTCGAACCGAGTCAATTGGAGTACCTCATCACGTGTAAAACAGCCGCAGCCATGTGGAAGAAACTTTCAGACATTCATGAGCAAAAATCGGCGCAGAATCGACTGATTCTCACCACAAAATTCCATGAATATCGCATGAATCCATGCGACTCCGTGTCGCAACACATCGCAAAAGTCCAAAATATGGCCGGACAGCTGAAAGACCTGGGGTAGACTATATCCGAGATCACGATCATGGCAAAAATCCTCGGAAGTCTACCACCGAAATTCAACGCGTTGATCACCGCTTGGGACAGCGTTGATAGCAAACGGCAAACGCTAGAGAATCTTCAGCAACGCCTCATCAAGGAGGAAAGTCGTCTGACCGCAGCTGACGAGGCTGCAACCGCCCTGGCTGCCATGGACATGGGTCAAAAGAAGAAAAACCAGCAAGGAGATGACAAAACGCAGAAGAAACCGCCGTTCTGCACATTTTGCAAACGCAAGGGACACAGATTCCAAAATTGCCGAAAACGCAAAAACACGAGCCACGACCAATCAAAACAAGGTCAGGGGTCGAGCCAACAGAATCCGGTAAACACAGCATTCACAGCGGCCTTCAGCGAAATAGAGAAACAGGTCCTAAACAGAGACCAGAAGGACGTTTGGATCACAGATAGCGGGGCGTCAGCACACATGACGTATCGCAGGGACTGGTTTACCGAGCTTCACGCACACACCGGCGACAACGTCACACTCGGCGACAACACACAGTGCAAAGTCGTTGGGAGCGGCACAATCAGAATAAAGAGAAACATACGGGGCGAATGGCACGAATTCAAGATGGAAAACGTGCTGTACATACCGACCTTGCGAAATAATCTCTTTTCAGTCGGTGCATGCACGAGAAGAGGTTTCGACGTGGCATTCAAGGGAGAAAGGGTCGAGATATCCTCAGCAGGGACACTGATGGCGTCAGGCATCAAGCAGTCGAACCAACTCTACAGAATGCTGTTTATCGTCGTTACGAACGATGAAGCAAACGTCGCATCACTTAACACTCTTCAACAATGGCATGAGCGTCTGGGCCATATCAACTGCAAATCACTACTGGAGATGGTCAAGAAAGGTCTCGTCGAAGGAGTAACCATAAAAGACGCCTCAGACTTCTTCTGCGAAGCATGTCAATTCGGGAAACAGCATCGCCTCAGCAAGAAGAGTCTACCGAGAGAGAACCTACTGCCGGGCGAATTCATTCACACCGACGTCTGCAGCTCAATGTCGCAAGACTCTCTCAAAGGCGCCAAACACTTCGTACTTTTTAAAGACGATTGCTCAGGCTACCGTCAAGTCTACTTTATCCGGCATAAAGATGAAGTCTTCGGAAAATACAAAGAGTTCGAACAAATGATGGCGACCCAGTTCGACAGAAAAATCAAGCGTATTCGAGCCGACAACGGACGAGAATATTGCAATGGACCAATGTTGAACCATCTAGCCTCAAAGGGCATCCAGATCGAGTTCACGGCACCCTACACGCCGGAGGAGAATGGCCGAGCAGAGCGAGATAATCGCACAATCGTGGAGAGTGCACGCTCAATGCTATACGCCAAAAATCTTCCGATGAACCTGTGGGAAGAAGCCGTGGACACAGCAGTCTACATCCTCAACAGGACTCCCACGACACAGACGCCAAACTCCACGCCGTACGAGGTGTGGACAGGACGCAAACCAGAACTCTCCCACGTAAGGACATTCGGATTAGACGCCTACCTGCACTCACCGAAGGTGCATCGAACCAAGTGGGACCCAAAGTCAAAAAAATTCACACTGGTTGGTTTTGTAGGCAACTTGATCTATAAACTCTATGATCCGGAGAAGAAGAGGGTATTCAGCGCAAGAGACGTCAAGATCAACGAGACTTCGAACAACGGACACTCGCAGACTTCCTCTAGCGCAGCGATTCCCATAAACCTCGAGGACGACGGAGCTGAAACAAAAGAACCACCTGAAGAAGCGGACGCGGATGACACTCAGTCAGTGGCATCGCTCAGCGACGACTCACAAGACGACGCGAGCGACGAGGAGAGACAGTCGGTTAATCCAGAAACCGGACGAACCCTCAGAGCACGAACTGCGATCAAGCCACCCGACCGCTACGAAGCGAACCTGGTGGAACTCAGCGAACCGACGACCTACAGAGAAGCTACTTCCGGAAGAGACGCAGAATGCTGGAAAGCTGCAATCGACGAGGAGCTCGATGCACACGCAGCAAACGGAACCTGGAAACTGGTGCCTGCAGAAAAAAACCTGAAACTCATAGGATCGAAATGGGTGTTTAAAATCAAACGCGATGCATCCGGAGAAGCTGTGAGATACAAAGCGCGACTATGCGCCCAAGGTTTCCTGCAGAGAGAAGGCATCGACTACGACGAAATATTCTCACCAGTGGTTCGCTACGACTCCGTACGAGTCCTTCTGGCCATCGCCGCGGATCAGGATCTAGAAATCCTCCAATTCGACGTGAAGACGGCGTTCCTTCACGGAAAACTCCAGGAGGACATCTACATGAAGATCCGTAGTCGTAAGAGATAGAAATAAGATATGTAAACTCGAAAAATCGCTCTACGGTCTAAAAAAAGCGTCACGCTGCTGGAACCTCGAATTCAATTTATTTCTCGAACGTTTTAATTTCCAGCAATGCGACGCAGACCAGTGCGTATACCACGGGCAAATCAAAGGGTGTGTTGTTTACCTAGCACTATACGTAGACGATGGTCTAATCATGGAAAAATCACAAAAGGCACTTGACACCGTGGTATTAGCACTTAAAAGCTCTTTCGAAATAACTGTAGGACCAGCCGACGTATTCGTAGGTTTGCAGATCGACAGAAATCGCGAACAGAAAACGATTTGCATCCACCAAACGGGATATATCGAACGCGTACTGCACCGTTTTAACATGAACGACGCGAAACCGAATCTCGTACCCGCGGACCCACACGTTAGCCTGTGTCGTTCAGAAGACTCAGAGCCTAACGCCAATCGCAATATACCGTATCGCGAAGCCGTGGGATCACTCATGTTTTTAGCGATAGTCTCCAGGCCAGACATCGCGTACGCGGTCAATATAGTCAGTCGGTACCTATCAAACTTCAATGATTCACACTGGCAAGCAGTGAAACGCATTTTCAAGTACCTACGGGGTACAACAAATCACGGCATTACCTATACAGCAAAAGAAAACGGCTTAGTATTGTCCGGATACTCTGACGCGGATTACGCGGTTGACTTAGACACAAGACGCTCTACCACGGGCTACGTATTCATGCTATCGAGCGGGCCAGTCACGTGGTCATCCCAGAGACAAAAGACAGTCAGTCTGAGCACAACAGAAGCGGAGTACATTGCGGCATGCGATGCTGCAAAAGAAGCACTGTGGCTTCGACAGCTACTGCGTGATGTCGGACATCCATGTCTCAAGCCAGTGATGCTCTCAGTCGACAATCAAAGCGCGATTAGTAACGTAAAAAATAATTCTGCGCATCACAAGCGGACGAAACACATAGATGTCCGATATCATTTCGTTAAAAAACAGTACCGTATCAGAAACATCGGAATCAAACATGTACCAACAGACTCCCAGCTAGCGGACATATTTACCAAGGCTCTGCCTCGTGATCGCTTTTGTCGACTCACTTGTGACATTAATATTCAAAAAATTGGAAACGTTCTAAAGCAGTGGGACTGTTGAATATATTCGCTTTTCAAACCTTTCCTTATCTAACGTATAAGTGAGCAAGTACGTGCTGCCATCACCTGAGGTGGAACACAGTCCTTGCTATTATTCACACTCTCATGTAAACAGAAGAGAGATCCTTCCGATCTCTCTCACACCCCTAGTCTTAAGCTAGAGTTAGTCTGCCTTCGGCCTCTCCATAGGTCGCACCTACATCTATCTCGATGTACAACGTACATTCGGTTTATATTCAACAAATCCTCTTTATATATTGTATTCAATTTTTTCTTGTCTCGGCCTCGTTTATTGGAATACCTGAAATCCTTCCCATAAACTTAAGAGTAATTTGTAATTAGATCGAAATACATTACCCATTACAATTTTAATTTGTAATTAATCCGAAATCCATTAACCATTACAATCTGAAAATGTAATTAAGTCGAAATACCCGAACCATTCCAATTTTAAAATGTAATTAAACCAAAATACATGAACCATTACAATTTTAAAATGTAATTGAACCGAACCCAACCGAAGCATTGCAGTTCAAAAATGTAATTGAACCGAAATACATGAACCATTACAATTTTAAAATGTAATTAAACCGAATCTAACCGAAGCATTACAATTTTTAAATGTAATGCTTCGGTTAGGTTCGGTTCAATTACAATTTGAAATTGAAATAGTTCATGTATTTTGGTTCAATTACATTTTTAAATTGTAATGGTTCATGTATTTCGGTTCAATTACATTTTAAAATTGTAATGGTTCATGTATTTCGACTTAATTACATTTAAAAATTGTAATGCTTCGGTTAGGATCGGTTTAATTACATTTTAAAATTGTAATGGTTCATGTATTTCGGTTCAATTACATTTTCGAACTGTAATGCTTCGGTTAGGTTCGGTTCAATTACATTTGAAAATTGTAATGGTTCACGTATTTCGACTTAATTACATTTTAAAATTGTAATGGTTAATGGATTTCGGTTTAATTACAAATTAAAATTGTAATGGATAATGGATTTTGGTTCAATTACAAATTAAGATTGTAATGGTTAATGGATTCGAGTTTAATTACAAATTACAATTGTAATGGTTAATGGATTTCGGTTCAATTACAAATTATAATTGTAATGGTTAATGGATTTCGGTTCAATTACAAATTACAATTGTAATGGGTAATGGATTTCGGTTTAATTACAAATTACAATTGTAATGGTTAATGGATTCGAGTTTAATTACAAATTACAATTGTAATGGTCAATGGATTTTGTTTTAATTACAAATTACAATTGTAATGGGTAATGGATTTCGGTTTAATTACAAATTACAATTGTAATGGTTAATGGATTTCGGTTCAATTACAAATTACAATTGTAATGGTTAATGGATTTCGGCTCAATTACAAATTACAATTGTAATGGTTAATGGATTTCGGTTTAATTACAAATTACAATTGTAATGGTTAATGGATTTCGGTTCAATTACAAATTACAATTGTAATGGGTAATGGATTTCGGTTTAATTACAAATTACAATTGTAATGGTTAATGGATTTCGGTTTAATTACAAATTACAAATTGTAATTTGTAATTTGTAGTTAATTAATTACAAATTCGCCCAACACTGGTGTTCTGTGCCTTTTCACAATCATAACAACATTCTTTGGAAATTCCGAGACAATTAGGCACACCCCACGTGCTTTTGTCACTGACAGCCGGCTGCTTCGATCGCTGGATCGGTCAGATCAGTCCACGGTCTTATATACAGGTCTGGGAACTCTCTCATCCAGGGAGTCTCGCTTAGCGAGGCAAAAATTCTCTATTTCACGAGTTGACCGCTAGGTTCGCTGCAACCCGAGAGTAAGCTCTGAGAGAGACAGAAGTAGGTGTTCGTTCTCTGTCTTACACACGTAGTACATACAGTGGACGATCTGTCACGCTGTTTGGTGACATATGACAATGATCATAATTTTGAGATTAGGAACATCATAAATTACATATATGGTGTTCATATATTTCCAAAGCGGTACATAACTTCTTTCTTTTTAAGTGGAGAGTAGTTGGATATCAAAAAATAATTTGGACTTTGAAGATGGAACGCTTTGCCTTATCTTTTCCATCGTCTGTCCATAAACACGCATTAATGACGCAATAGTTTGGCATAGTAGCCCACTTACATTGCCATATTAACGCAAAAGAGCACGGCCGAAGACCAACGATGTTAGGTTATGTCACCAAACAGCGTGACAGATCGTCCACTGTATGTACCACGGAGTAATAATAACTCCGTGGTATGTACTACGTGTGTAAGACAGAGAACGAACACCTACTTCTGTCTCTCTCGGACCTTACTCTCGGGTTGCAGCGAACCTAGCGGTCAACTCGTGAAATAGAGTATTTTTGCCTCGCTGAGCGAGACTCCCCCACCACTGAAAAACGCTCGAGTTCCCAGACCTGTATATAATGTAACGTCCCAACCGTTGTTCACAAAAGACCCCAGGAATTACTCCCTAGAGTTTAATGTTACTAGTGGCTAGTCCTCCAGATCAGTAGTTCAGGGTGCTCAAGTACCGATAAAGTATTGAAATACACTGAATGGGGTTGATTTCTACGTTATCGTCCGTGGATGTTACAGTCTGCGTAGTAGGGCAGTCCGTTGGATTATCGGTCGTAGGACAGGAAGGATTATTAAAGGATTAATTAATATGTGTGTTACCTTGTTCTCGTATGAATGGTCCGCGTTGACGGGGCTGATACAACGGTTGCGGCTCCTAGGCTCCGGATCTCAGCAAGGGTTTTTAGAGGGTTTTCTCGAATTAAAGTTACTCGAAGTTGTTTTGAGATTAAAATTGTATTTATTAAATAATAACTTGAACTGGTTATAATAATGAAAAACTCGACTCAACGACGTATATGTGTTTACGCTGGATTTAAGAATATAATAATACAAGATATTACGAAGTGTTACGAGAATAATGAAAATATGAAATATATTGAGAGAGAGATTGAGAATATATTGAGATACTATTCCTGCTTTTCCAGGGCTTATACTATAGGCCCCTTTTTAGGTGCTACAAGTGGGAGTAGACGAACGTGATTGGTTGTCATTGACGCGATAACGTCAGCTATGAAAGAAGGGCCTGTCTGAATCCACGCGGCCTCGTCTTTATTGTTTGGCCTAACCTATTCTCGATAGCTATGATGGCGCGGCTGTAAGCCTGCGTTTTTTGGGTCGTCTTAAGGGCATGCTGGACTCAGTATTTCCGTATTTAAAAAATGATGAAGCCCGATATGAACGGGGGGGTGTTTAATGGGTTCCTTAGACGATTTGTAATCAAATTGGTAGCTGCATGAACGTGTATCTCACCAAAATCGAGTAAAATAAGCCTTTTTTGTGTTGCGAAGCGTGAGACCGTCACTTGTTTTCACTCATATCACCGACTACGTATCTCAAAGGTGGAAACGGGCTATGTAGCGAACTCATAAATATAATTCCACTCACATATATCGCAAAACTTGTTCATTTCACTCAACGATGAAGCCTGAGAATTGTTTCCAGAAGAAGACTGAAATTCTCGGTATAAAGCATCCATGTTGGATCGTTTCGCGTTGCCCGTCGGGCCGGTCAGCGCTCCTTTTTCGACGGCGGGCGCAACGGGAACCAAGCTCACAGTTGTTGTCAAGCTTCGTCTCGCGGTCCTGCGTTTCACGAACCGCCGTTCCTTGTTCAGCGCTATGACAGCTGAGCGGGAATTCAAACGGAAATAATTCGGAATAACGATAGTTATAACAATGCATTATTATCATTATTACTTTTATTATTATTATTATTATTACTATCATAATTATAATTTCCGAAATAATAATAATAACAATTACTATTATGATAATAATTATTGTTATCATTGAAAAAAATTTACTCGCAAGTGGTGAAATTTGTAAATGAAAATGAAAAAAATTTTTTCTTTTTCTACAAAAACTCTAAAAATCTTGTGAAACGCACAGAATAATAAAAATTCCGCATCTTTTGAGAAAATTTTCAAGTGTCATCATAAAAAAATTAGACAAAGCAAAGGTGTAAAGTCGTATATACGCCATTCATTATTATTATTATGATTATTATTATTATTATTATTATTATTTCAGAAACTGATAAAATTCCGATTCTCACAACATGTTCAAGATAAAAAAAAAATAATAATAACAATAATAATAAATGGCGTATATACGACTTTACACATCTGCTTTGTCTAATTTTTTTTACGATGAAACTTGAAAATTTCTAAAAAGATCCGGAATTTTGATTGTGCTGTGCGTTTTGCAGGATGTTAGAGTGTTTGTAGAGAAAGAAAAAAAGATCATTATTATTATCATGATAATAATTGTTTATTATTATTATTATTATTATCATTTCGGAAATTATCATCATAATTATAATGATAATAATAATAACATTTCATTGTTACAACTATTATTATTTCGAATTGTGCTAGGCTAGGTATACGGCTGGCGTTCCGGAGAGAGAGAGAGAGAGAGAGAGAGAGAGCCATACAGTGTTTATAATAAATAATGCAACTATTGTTTCGATAACGCGGTAAGTACTCAAAGTGATAAAAAATAATCGAACAAATGATAATTGATTATCCGGATCGATCCCTGTTCTATTTTTGCCCTCCTTCGTGCACCAAAGATTATTCTCGCGAATTGTTTGGACTCCGAAATTCAATTGCATTTACAATTGATTCATAGCTGGAAAAATAAAAACAATTTCACCACGAGCAGGGTAAGAAAAATTGCATTGGGTAGCCAGCATTTTGTTCTGGGGGGGGGGGCCACCAGATTTTCTGGGGGGCCGTACCCACCCCTGCCCCCTCCTGGCTACGCCAATGAAATATTGTAACGTATACATCGAATGAAAGGTGAATGAATATCACTCGAGTTGTCTTTATTACATCATTTGTTTATTTTAAACTGCAGGATGTAAAAAAAATTAAATTACATAAATTCACTTACGATTACTCACACTAGACAAATAATTTGATTTTATAAACCATGGAAAACACATGAGACGTGGTTTGAACATACTTCATGATCATGAGTCACAGGATATTTAAAGATGTTATAATTTATCGTGGTCAGATCGATATGGGAAAGAAAAATAAACCTGAACTAAGTATTGCACCTCTCCTCGTCAACTGTATACCCTACTGGAATGTATGGCGAAAATGACCAGCAGGCTTTACCATTTACTTCCCTCTCCCTAGTCTCTTCGCAGGTACACGGACCCCTCTCTGCCTTTGTTGGTGAAGGTAGCTGGACACTTTGCAGAAACCTGCCCGTGGGCACGGTTTTTCGATATAAAATTAACATTCCAGCAGCAAACTTGCGGCATGATCAACAATATTTACGTAATACAATAACATTTCTCGAATTGCAGGTTTCTACGTAATTTCCAGAGCAGTTTCTATTAAAATTTCAAGTAGCTAAAGTAATTGATAATTGAATTTTTTTCAATTACAAATTACAATTGTAATTGGTAATTGAATTTCTTCCAATTACAAATTACAAAAGTAATTGGTAATTGAATTTCTTCCAATTACAAATTACAAAAGTAATTGATAATTGAATATTTTTCAATTACAAATTACAATTGTAATTGGTAATTGAATTTCTTCCAATTACAAATTACAAAAGTAATTGATAATTGAATTTTTTCCAATTACAAATGAAAAATGTAATTGGCAATTGAATTTCTACCAATTACGAATTACAATTGTAATTGATTATTGAATTTCTTTCAATTACAAATTCCAAAAGTAATTGATAATTGAATTTTTTTCAATTACAAATTAAAAATGTAATTGGTAATTGAATTTTTTTCAATTACAAATTCCAAAAGTAATTGATAATTGAATTTTTTCAATTACAAATTAAAAATGTAATTGGTAATTGAATTTTTTTCGATTACAAATTACTACTGTAATTGGTAATTGAAATGTAATTAATTACACAATGTAATTGGATGCTGCCCAACACTGATCAAAATCAAGGCCCGGTCCCAGCCTTGCCACGATTACCAGATCCTATACGAACATGCCAGCTGACAATTCTACGGAGCCAGCGGTTGACGTTCGTCGATCATTGGTGAGAACCGATGGTCCACAAAAGACCCTGGTCCCTCATCGAGAGAAGATAATGCAAGTTTGTCGATCATTGCCCCGCTGTGTCTTCACCATCAATCTCCCTCAATTCGGCAAAGTCTCTGTGATCGATCGTCTCGTAGTATGTCTCCGCTGCGCATCCACTGGAGTCTGAAAGAAGAAAGATTTGTCTTGAATTCCACGTTCTCTCAGAAAATTTCATAATCATCCGTTCAGACGTACTTTCAAACAAACAAGGTCATTTATCTTGGATCATCCTTCAATTGACTAACTACCTTTTCTTAGATAAATCAAAATATTGATCGAATTCTGTGTCACGATTGATTAATCTTGATCTTGATAATCTGAGTACTTTCATACTGCCTACTGACAAACCATCCAGAGTCCATATCTCACATCACACGTTTTAAAATAGAATCTGTGCGAATGTTTTCAACAAATTCTGGCTCGAGATATACACAGAGATAGCACTACTGTAGGATCAATAATTTCATTTTACATTCAAGACCAGTTTTTCCTCTGTATTCGAGCGTACTAGTGAAGCTAATGAGAACAGAAAGAAAAGAAAAAAAACTAAAATAACAAACAGCAAACACGATGGCCGATAACGTACGATACCCATCCGCAGAGTTCTCTAGGATTACTTCTGCTCCGGAACACAGACCTGCGTCGCCGACTCAGCGGCGGTTATTCAAAGAATTTTCCAGTATAAATTCATCCGTCAACGACATTCGTGGGATGATCCCAAAAGTCCGTCTGAACTTCAGCCGTGGCCAGTTTCACCAGGTGCTACCGATATACTCTTCCGGAAAGTCTTCGGCGGTCTATCGACGTGCTCGGTCCAGGTCTGGAACCACTACCTGCATCGGACAAAGATCACATCAGCTTCGATTCTTCGTTGATTCGACTCGTACATCAGGGAAACAAAAAAAGTTAACATACCGCAAACTCGGTGTATACCGAAACACGTTAGTTGTGTTCGACACAGGCTACGGGAGTAGTAATAGGATGGCTGTTTGTAATTCATTCCGGATTCACTACGCTCATCGTTTAGCTGCCTCTGCGCCAACTTTCCAACGAGGTCTCATTGGTGTTTCAGCCTTCGCTCCTTTCCCCGTATCTCGCATGACATCTGTCGGAACGATAGACTCACAGTTTCGATTGATAAAAAATACCAACCATCTGAGACGGGACCAAGCGAGCTCGTTGTCGTCGACGGGTAGGTTCGTTCAACGCGCTTCGATGATCCAGCCCGGTCGGGAATAACTCGCAGTATATCCAGCGCCAAAATCCTACGATATATTGCTCTCTCGTCTGATCCTGACGTCGCCAGACTTTGTCACTCTACGCCTGGGACGGGTACAAGAGGAAAAGAGATTTTCCATCACTGCAATTTTACATCGGGATACTTTCCCTATCGTAACTTCGTCAGCAGATATAACGTGGAAGTAATATCTTACCTCGAGTGTTGACGAAGTTTTCCTCCGTAGTCCATCCTCGACCGGACACAGCTGTAGCCGCGTCTTCTGCACTACGTCGTCCCTGTTAATTCTACGAGAATCGAATCTCACTTTGGCGACACGTCTTTCGGATGTCCTGCGAAAGCCGGCAATAACACAACACTCGCGGCTCTTCACCTCCTCGTACCGTCCCAATCCGCACGAGCCAAGTTCAGCTGAGCACTCGACTTGACTCTACGCTACGCCACTGAACTCTCGGCCAGTGTCGAGCATCGTTTCCCGTAACTTACGAACTACACGATGACTGCGACGATCATTACAATTACTTATCACGATACATATCTACATCATAATACTAATTATAATAATAACAATAATGATAATAATGTAAATAATGTGATGATAATAACAACGATTATTATGACAATCGAAGCTGGAAAAAAAAAACTTTTGACACCCGCCGGTTCGAACACTCGACCTCTGTCTTTCGTGATACGATTGAAATTTTATTCGTTCATTTTCATTCGTTTTTTTTTTTTTTTTACTCGACGCTCCAACGTCACGTAGCTGAATAATGACGAGAGAAAGGATGAGCAAGGCTGGGACCGGGCCTTGATTTTGATCAGTGTTGGGCAGCATCCAATTGAGTGACATTGTGTAATTAATTACATTTCAATTACCAATTACAGTAGTAATTTGTAATCGAAAAAAATTCAATTACCAATTACAGTAGTAATTTGTAATCGACAAAAAATTCAATTACCAATTACATTTTTAATTTGTAATTGAAAAAAATTCAATTATCAATTACTTTTGGAATTTGTAATTGAAAAAAATTCAATTAAAATTACTTTAATTTGTAATTGAAAAAAAATTCAATACCTAATTGTTTTAAACTAACAATTGAAAAAATTAAATATCAATTACATTTTGTTTGTGGTGAAAAATTCAATTATCAGTACTAGATTTGTAGTGAAAAAATTCAGTACAATTACATTTTTAATTTGTAATTGAAAAATTCATTATGACCATTTTAATTTGTAATTGAAAAAATTCATTATCATTGAAGAAGCTGGGGCGCTACCTTCTGTTTAGGACTCTGGAGAAGAACGGGCGTGGGACACACGGTGTTACTCCGGGAGGTGGGGGTGCCCCTGGCAACCCTGGCCCAAGGAGGGGACCGTTGTCCCAACAGATATCTATTCGGCCGCAACTTCAATGTGGCCTACCCTGACAGGGAGTCCTGGGAAGCAGACCGGGACAGGATTCTCTCGCCACAAGGACTCGTCTGGTACACACACGGATCCAAAACGAACACTGGGACTGGGGCCGGCATTTGGTGCGAGGGACCCAGGGTGAGCACCTCGCTAGCCCTGGGGCCCACGGCCACGGTCCTACAAGCTGAGGTGTTTGCCATAAACGCCTGCGTCAGGTCCATCCTGACGAAGGACTACAAAGGCAAGCACATCTACATATGCAGCGACAGCCGTGCCGCACTCAGCTCCTTGGACGCTTGCGTCATAAGATCCGGGCTGGTATGGGACTGCGTCGAACTTCTGATAATGCTAGCGCGTGCGAACCACGTCAAGCTGCTCTGGGTGCCTGGACACAGCGGCATCCGGGGC